>JASDQU010737928.1:309987-326127 GCA_032191745.1 Picea mariana
CAAAATTCACATCCTCTAACTACAAAATCCATACACAACAATAATTGTTTTCCAAGCTCATATTTCTTCATGTTGACTTGCAATTAATTGTGTTGAAGGGTTAAAAATATCATCTCCAAATGTTTCAAATGATCTTCCCAAATCTTGCTAAAAGTCAAAATATCATCCAAGGAGGATACAATAAACAAGTTCAATAAATGGTCTTAAGATATCATCCTCAATATTAGAAGTGTTGTCATAGTATTTTGTAATATAAATTGCATAATGACTCACTCATGCAATCCATGTGTTTTTCTGAAAGTAATATTCCAAATTATTCTTTGTGTATATTGTCATATTGGTATCCTTCTAATCCAACTTCATGATAACACATGCTTCCAATATATATATATATATATATATATATATATATATATATATACTATAATCTCGTTCAATCTAAAAGATCTACACATTTTCTCTAACATCCATCTTTCAATAGAATATTACAATATATAATATATTAGAATATTAGAATATTACAATTGTATACCATATTACAATGTAATATGGTAATACCATATCTCGTGTATTTTTTTTTTTTTAACTTAAAGTCATCGTCGCAATATCGACGATAGTTCGTCGGAAACAAATTTTTATTTTGAACAGCTGTGGCAATAGGGACGAAAGTTCGTCACAATTTGCCCCGGGTTTTCGTCGCACATACAACGTCTACGTTGTAATTTTGGTCTTTAGATGCATTTTCGTTTCTATTTCCATGGATTTTCGTTGCAAGTTGCCACGGTTTTGTGTCACACATACAACATCTGCATCGTAAGTTTTTGGCTTGGAATAAATTTTTGTCATAAGTTTTTGTCTTGGAATAAATTTTCGTCGCAATTGCGATGAAGTTTCATCGTAATTGCCCTGGTTCTTTGTTGTAATTGCGACGAAGTTTCATCATAATTGCGACGATATATAGGGTTAAACGATCTTGATGGTGATGACACGTGGAGAACTAATTCCGTCGATGTTTTCACGCACACTTGAATCGTGGATATAGCGACGAAAATATTGTGAAGAAAAAAAGTCTCGGCTTTCGTGGAAATTGTGACAGATAAGTGTGGCAATATCAATGAAAAACCATCGCAAATTTGGTCATATGTACTAGTTTGACTAATAATTGCTTTTATTTGACCATGTTTAATAGTAGTCATGGGTACTTTTGTATGTTGCTTAAATTAATAGTTTTTGAGATGATGATTTATGTGTATGGTACCTTTTTGATATAATGTATATGATAAAGGATGTGTGTAGCATTAAACAAGTAGTTTGAACCCCCTTTAAGGAAATGAAGATCCCAAGAATCAAGGGACCTTCTCCCCCACCTAGCTCCAAAGCACCGCCAGTTTACTAATGATCACTCATTGCAAGTAGAAGTTCAAAAATAAGAGGAGATTGACCAATATATATTTTCACCCTATTTCCTCCTCGATCCAAGGAAGAGGTCAAGTTCCAAAGAGTATAAATAGGCCTCTAGTGTAGGGAGTATGGACAAAAATATGAATATTATGTTAAGTTTTGTTAAGAAATATTTTTGCTAAAGAGTTGGAGCTTTTCTCTTGATGTGCAACTGATTTTGATGAAATAAATATATCTTTTTCCTTATCTTATTAGAATTTTTAAGGTTCCTTGTTGTTGGCACACACCTATTTTGGGAGAGAAGAGTCTATTTTGGGCGCATGCCTATTTTGGGAGAATTAAGTCTATTTTTGGTCACATGCCTCTTTTGGGGAAGAGAAGCCTATTTTTTGAGCACACAACATATGTGGTGGAAAAAAAACATGCAGAAAAGGAAGGAAAATCAACATGCAGAAAAAGGAAGGAAAAGTAGCATGCAAAAGATGGAGGAAAAACAATGTGGCATACATGCATAAAAACCTAACCATGTTAGGGTTAGGGTTTTGGATATGAATGTAATGGATGTAAGACAATAGAATAKAATAAATAAAGGCCCAGGAGGTCTAGTATACATTAATCGTTGGTTTATTGGCCAGTTAGTAAAGGAGAGATATTTTGGTCTGAATAAACTAGTTTTTTAGGGTTAGGTCACAGGATGTGGATCCAGTTGTGGTCTAGTYCACCTCACGGAGGGTCCTTACCCTACTTTTATATTGTAATCCTRAAGAATGTAATGTGCACAATGCATATTTTGCAGAAAGATAAATAAAAGAGAAGAGACAGATCTTTATGGACGTAGCCCCATGGGGGGTGAACCATGATAAATATACTRTGTTTATGTGTCTGAATGGTTGGTTTMCTGTTATGTTGTTTATCCGTAAAAAAATGAATGATTAAATTATATTGTGACAACATGCATGCATAGTTTTATTAATGAATGAATGCTAGATTTAGAGGAATGGATAATAATGTTGATGCCTAAGGAAAAGGAAGATAATACAGTCCCAATCCCTTTCGTGACTGCATACACCTGAGTATTGTAGTCCCCCATAAGATATCTCGGGTGAGACTGCATTGTGCACTCTTTGTGCAACATTTCCTTCTGGTTTACTAGGAGGGTTTATAGTTTGATGGTTTTGTTGGAAACCTTTGAGATCAGAATCTGGGTCAGCCCAAGCTTCTAACAAATGGTTCTGTTGCCGTCTCGAACTGCACATGATTGATTGGAAGGGATCTATTGAAGAAAAGTGCAGAGAATGAAACCATAGAAGGGAATGTTCATGCCATGGAATCCAACGAAGGTGGAGATTGAAATATGGTTAAGGACAAATGAATTCAAGTTTTCATAGAAGGACAACATAAACCCTAAATATACACCATGCAAATATCTCGACAAATATGTGTTTAGCGACATGCATGAAGTATTCTTCTGTGAATTCTTGAATCTGTTGCAAGATTGGTTATTGAGGTTGAAATAAAACCATCCTAAGAATCATATCAGATAGCTAGAGTGGCATCGTGTGGAGATCGCGCAACTGGAACAAGTCAATAATAAATTTATGCGCGCTGTAGATTTTTGGTTAGACAATATTATTGCAGGGTTTATCACTGAATTTGCAGTTGATACTTCAAAGTCATACAATGTTGCAGAGAAGGATTTCCTGAAGGGACCTCGAGGTAGGTACATCAGATCACTATATACTTCCATAAATGTTTTATTATATGACAAAGGTGTAATCACCATGGAATCAAACAAATAAACTTCCTTGTGCGCATGGGGGAAGGGGGGAAGCACTGACATGAGTTTGCGATATGGACATGGAGTTATATAAGGGAAAGCAGAAGGAGGCAATCCTATAAAAATCTAGACCTTACTAATATAAGATGAATAAAAAAATGAGGGCCATAGCTGATAGAGAAGGCTTGGCAAGTGATGAAGGAGAGGTAGAGGATCTTCGGGTTATGGAGAAGATTGAGGAAATCCTAATTGCAACATATGAAAGGAAAACCAGAGGTCCAGGGTTAGGAATATAAGGAAGAACTCTAGTTCATATCACAGCTAATGTGGAACCTACAACCCCATGTGCGACTAATACACTTGAAGGAACACAAGCATTTAGACAACCAATTTTTAGTAGAAGAAAGGAAAAAATTTAGGGGTCCAATAGAGGACAACCAACTGAGGGTAGAAGTTTAGGAAGTATCAATCAACTATCTACATTGTGCAGAGGTAGTATTTCAACACGTTTGAAAATGGAAGGAGTAGATTCCACTATCATATTTCCAGAGTTTCGCGACGAGGCATCAGAGGACCATGAGAAGCATTTATTCATATGTGAAAATATCTAGGAAGAAAATAAGGTCATAGATGAGGATACAAAATTCGTTCAGTTGCATATAACACTCAGAGACTGTGCACTAAACTGGTACATGAGCCTTTATGTAAATAGTCCAAAAGGAGCACCAAAGACTATTGCAGAAGTGAAAAAGTTGTTGGTAAATGAATTTAAGAAGCCAAGCTCACAAGAACAATACATGAACAAAATGGTTGAGATCAAGAAGAAACCAAGTGAGTCTGTTTGGGATATTGATCAAAGGTTCAAACATTTGAAAGGTAAGTTGAAGCACTCTATTACTGACATGCACCATAGGTAGTTATTTGTGAACTCACTATTACCACACTTGAGGTATCCTTTTAGAAAAACCAAGTTTCAAACTCAGGAAGAGGCGCTGCAACCAGCCCTGCAGCTAGAAGAAAACTAGTATCAGTAGACAGGTCCAGTAATATAAGAGTTGAAAGAGTATCTGAAGAATGTGAAATTTCAGTTGAACTAGAATAAGGGGAAAGAGAAGAGAGGAGTTGTTTGGTGTACATTATGTAGGACAGAGGGAAACCATAAGAATGAATGTCCAACCTTTAGATAGTACTTGGTAGTAGGCGTTCCAAACCCCTTGCCAACATGAGGACCATGGTGTGATATTTTTAAGACACACATGCATGATCCATATCATTGTCCAATGATGCATAATTATAAGACGGTGCTAAAAAGTTCTTACTGCAATTTTTTCAAATCGGTGGGTCATGATGACAAGGACTGTAGAAAACTAGAATTGATAAGAGAGATAAATTCAGATATATATAGGGTGCAAGCATAGATGATCACAAACCAATATGAACTGTAGTTCAATAATGTGAAACCAAAATTCTGTTGATTAAGGTTGGTTGTCATTGATGTCGACCCTTGAAGAAAGCCCCGCAGCACAAAGGTTTGGGTAATGGACCCAATATTGTTTGATGTAAAGATGACTCATTATTCTCTTGTCATAGTTGATAAGAAGTAAATATGGATGAAATCCAAATTGGTCCCCTTATGGTGAAAGCCCTCAAAAGAAGACGCTTTGCGGAGTAAGAGAACACATGCTTAATTGTGGAATAATGATATGAAGGAAAATGAAGTTGTCAGGTAAACTATCCTACATGGATATTTCTTTTCATTCCATTTCTGGTGGTATGTGAAACATCACATAACTCCTCAAGGTTAGAGATTTATGTCCATGAGAAGTTGGAGACCCCTGGTTTGGGTAATGGACCCAAGCTTGTTTGATGGATAACGATATGAGTTATGATATATTTTCAGACAATACTATTCTATATGGATAGTACATGTCATTCCATTTCTGGTGGTATGTGGANCATGAGAAGTTGGAGACCCCTGGTTTGGGTAATGGACCCAAGTTTGTTTGATGGATAACGATATGAGTTATGATATATTTTCAGACAATACTATTCTATATGGATAGTACATGTCATTCCATTTCTGGTGGTATGTGGAACGTCACATAACTCCTCACGGTTTGAGAGTTATGACCTTACAAAGTTGGAGGACCCTCATATGTCATCTAGAAGCCCCAAAAGGTCAAAGTAGTCAAATTGGTTTAAGATATTTTAAAAGGTAAATAATAAAGTGAATTAATGAGTGTATTATAATTCAAAGTGAATACAAAATAAATTATGACAATAATAAATTTAATGGAGAAATTATAAGTGGGTTAACCCTAAAATAAGGAAAGTGGGGCCAAGTGACCTAGAAGATGTTTTTAAGGAAGCTACTTAGAGAGTATAAATAAGAGGCAAGGCTCTCTCATTTTAATCACACTTGAGCATATTGAATATCTATAGGTTTCTTAGGTAACCAAGGATATCTAAGCCTAAATTCCGAGGGAATGTGAAGAAAATAAGGCCAAAATGCAAGGAAGGATAACTTCTTTTGATGATGCTTTCTAAGGTATGTTATTTACAGGTCATCTCACCATTTTTGCTATAATTTTTTTTCTATAATGATTCAAGACGTAAAACTTCTATTCCATTGAGAAAACATATCCAAGTATCTGTGGTAAAAAATTCATCTTGTGGGTCATTGTATTTTTGGATTTACACTCTATGGAAAATAGGGTTTGTGGCTAGTCCTGAAAGTAGTCAAAAACAAGTGTTTTGGGTAAAAACATCATAACTTATTCATAAAAGATCCAAATTAAGTGAAAAAAAATGTGTTGGTTAGGGTACATTCTATAGTATGATGTGTAATAGTTTCATATCAATTCAAAAAATATTCCCTGCGGGGCAGTCTCTACAAGGTATCTCTCTAGAATAAGCCAGAATTCAGCAAGGTATGTCATTTTTGCTATAACTCCTTTATGAGAGGTTACATGTAGTGAAACCTAGAGGAATTGCATAAAACACACTGAAGAAAATTGTGTATCAATTTCATATATTTATACATTACAGGTACAATGTTATTATTACTTCAAGTTAGGGTTGTTGAATAATCCAAAACTAGGCATGTGAGACTAAAGAAAAGTTTGATGAAAATGATAGTCTCTTATTGTTGAAGTTAAGGAAGGTTTGTAGGAATGTGATCATATACACCAGGTCTATTACAAAGCTACAAATTAGATTTGGATGATGAAATTGATGAGGTCTTTTGGTTGAGGTACATGTTGAGTACATGGTTGAGACAAGTAGTTGATGAGTTGGCACATACATGAGGTATATAGTTGATGATGTTGGTACATATTGATGAGTCATAGTTGATGAGTAGTTGACACATGATTGGTACATACTTGGTACATGGTTGGATGCACTTGTTTATGGTACAGATTGATTACAGCTTATTTGGTACAGGTTGGTGCATGGTTGATGCACTTGTTTATGGTATAGGTTCATTACAGGTTGAGGTACAGTTTGATGCATGGTTCAGATTTATTGGTACAGGTTTACAATGGTATATCTCACAGTGATAGGTTCACAGTGGTTCCATCATTCTACTTCTACTTCAGGGTGGTAGGATGGGGCAAGGACAGGTGGTTGTAGCCACCTTCTGGTTGTAGCCAGAGAACATAGGGGGTTGTAGTCTCCTTCTAGTTGTAGCTAGAGAATTGGGGATTTGGAGCTTCCCTCAAGTTGTAGGCTGAGAAACTAGGGGGTTGGAGCCTCCTTCCAGTTGCAGCTAGAAAACAAAGGAAGTTATTGCTTCCAATGAATGCAATTCTTCAAGACATCTAATAAAAAGCATTATGTGGTTTTCTCCTGATTTGGGTTTCCACATAAAACACTAGTATACTGTGTATGTGTATGTTTGTTCATTGCTTATTTACTCTGCATTTATTGGATGATAATGCTTCATTGATATAACACTTGGATTATATGGTTAAAAATGATTAAATTTATCTATTACTGATTCACCCCCCCTCTCAGTAATCCAACAATTGGTATCAGAGCAGGTTCCTTCAGAAATCAGTTTGAGCACTGAAAGGTGGATCATGGAGAGTACCAACTCATATAAAAATGGAATACCGCGGTTTGATGGACAAAAGTATGTTTTTTGGAGAATAAGAATGAGGACATATATACAGGCACATGGATTTCAAGTTTGGTAATCAATTGTAGATGGATAAACAACACCAACAGTTCCACCAACAAATGACAAAGTAGTAAAAATCGATGAGAATGATTCCAAAGCCACAAATTCACTTTTGAATGGTCTTACTGATACAATATTCACCAAAGTTTCACACTGTAAATCCACTAAAGAGATTTGGGACATGCTTCAAAATATTTATGGAGATACAAAAGTCAAAGCAACAAAGCTTCAGACTTACAGAGGTCAGTTCAAACAACTAAAAATGAAGGAAGATGAAGATATCATAGCCTACTTCTTACGAGTCGATGAAATAGTGAATGCAATCATAGGATTGGGAGAAGAAATTGAAAAATCTGTAATTGTTCAAAATATACTAAGATCTCTTCCTATGAGATTCAACCCTAAGATATCAGAACTAGAAGAAATATCGTATCTGGACTCAATAAGCATGGATGAAATACATGGAATCTCCATAGCATATGAAATGAGAACTGAGCAGAAAAATCTAGATGTAAAAGAAGCATCCTTCAAGGCATCCAAAATATCAAAGCAAAAGAAAAAGGAACAAGAAGAATATAGCAGCAACAATGACGCCTTGGAAGATGATGAAGAAGTGGCCAACTTTGTCAAAAGACTTAACAAGGGAACCAACGGTAGGTATAGAGGTAAAATCCATTTAATTTGTTTTAATTGTGATGGTATTGGTCATTTTGCTAACAAAAATCCTCATAAGAAAAAGAGAAATGATGAAGGTTACTCAAAAGGAAAACACACATATAAAGGAAAAAGAACTACAAAGAAAGGTTTCAAGAAAAGCTTATACACCAAAGAAGACATCTCATCATCAGATGAAGATGAAGTCAGTGACAATGAGACAGGAAGAGTTCTATTCATGGCAGTAAAAGAATCTGACAAAGAAGACTGTGAAGAAGAATATGAAGAAGCCAGAGAAGAATGTGAATAATTTGAAGAAGAAATTGAAGAGGCAGAAGTTGACTATCGAGAAGAATTAATGTGTTCCATATAAGTTATCAGAAGAGAAAAGAAGAAAAACAAGAAACTACAAGCAGAACTAGACAAGAAAAAGGACACTTGAGAACTAGAACAAATGATCACAAAATTGAAGGTTCAAATAGAAGAAGATAAAAGAATTGAAGAATCACTAAAAGAACAACTAGAAGAAAAGGACAAGATCATTGGAAACTTGGAAGAAGAGGTTATCACACTAAGAAATGATATTCAAAAGAAAAATATGTAGAATAGCTCAAAAGTTCTTATGACATTATCAACAGTCAAAAATCTCATCTTGACAAGTCTGGACTTGGATACAATCAAATAGAAAATGGATCAAGCTCCAAAACAACAGAGCAAGAAACAAATCCAAAGATCTATATAGAAACAATCAAAGAGGATAGGAAGATATACAAGGAATATTAAAGGGACACTCCTCCACCAAGAAGATTTAGATTTCATAATCAACAATTGATAGATAGGCCTCAAGAAGAAGAAAGATTCATAAGAGAACCTCCTTTCAGAATATCTTCAACTCCCAGGTATCAAACTATATTTTTTGGTTTATGTTATGCATGTAATAATTTTGGACATAAAGATGTGAATTGTAGAGCTAACAACAGAAACAGTAACAACTTTGAGAGTTATACACAAAGGGATTATTCAAGGAGACCTAGTGACACACAAAGAAGAAGTTACAACAGGTTTGAATCTTTGAGCACTGAAGTGGAATGTTACAAATGCAACAATTTTGGACACATGGCCAAGGATTACAGAATGTCAGTCCCTCCTAAAGAACTTGAACAAAATAACAACAGTCACAGACAAGAACCTTAGAAAATGACACGGATAAGAAAGAAAGATCAGTATAACAATGAAGAATGCACAGTCGCTCTACAAGCTAAGTAGAAGAAACACGATTGGCATGTTGACAGTGGATGTTCAAAACACATGACAGGTGATAAAGACAAATTTCTTACATTACGAAAAGAAAAAAATGGACTAGTCTGAATTGGGAACAAGAATGAAAAGGCACAAAATGTTCTACTGGTAGAAGATATGAAACATAATCTTCTAAGTGTGAGTCAAATGTGTGACCAAGGTCATAAACTTACTTTCGATTCATAAAAGTGTTAGATAAGAAAAGAAGGTTTAGGGAAATTGGTCGGTACAGCTGGAAGAACTTCAATCAACATATATGTGTTAAGTGAAATTGGAAATGAAAAGTGTTGTCTAGGAAAGGAAGATGAAATTTGGCTATGTCATAGAAGAATGGGTCACATGCATTTTGATAACCTTGTCAAAGTAAAAAAAAGAGAATCAGTCAGAGAAATTCCCTAGATCACGAAACCAACCAATACTTTATGCAAGCATTGTCAACAAGGAAAGAAAACAAAGACCAGGTTCAAATCAAAGGAATATTCAACAACAAGACCACTGGAAATTATGCACACTGATCTAGTTGGACCAACTACAACAAAGGGCTTAAAAGGTGAAAAATACTTTATGTTATTATTTGATGATTATTTGTGTAGACCCCTGACCCTCGAGCCGAGATCCGCTCAGGATATTTTCCAAACCTCCACAAGAGTCAGAAGGGACTCTTTTTCTTTGACCGCGCAAGAGATCATGTCTCATGAGTTCGCGGATTTTAACACAATGTCACAACTCTCAGCAATAGTTGAGACATGAAACTATGAATAGGCATAAGGTATAAGCACTTCTCCCTTAGCCCCCCCTTTGTAATATGACCACAACCAAGGCCTGACGCAAGCCCTTTCGTGACTCGTGACTTCACGAGTTGGAGAGTTGTGGACTCTCGACTCCTCTAGTGCCCCAAATGTCGATAATTGAACTTTCTATATGGCAGATGGTGTATAGCCCCTTTCTATTATCTCCCTTTACAAATGACCATTGGCTAGGCTAAGTACTAGCCCCTCTCGCAACTCATGACTTCATGAGTTGGAGGGTCATAAACTGTTTCTCTCCCCTTGCGAACCTCCAAAGTGTGATAAGTCAACAGAGTGTTGACTCCTCCCAAGTGACATGTCCATGCTAACTGTCGCCCACTTTCACCTTTTTTTCATGCTATGTTAGCGCCACCTGTCGCGTGTGACTTCAGCATTCAACGTTTCGTAACCTCCACGATCACAACAAAGGTTTATACACCTCGAAACCCCGATACACGATATGACACAGATGGGTTGATACAACGGTTCTCCTGCTGCTGAGATATAATGGCCTGGATCTCCCACCTTATACCTCACGACTCAGAACTTGGAACAACCTAGAAATTGGTCTTCCTTGCAAACCCACGAACCCCAAAAACCTGAGTAAATCTGACGGCTCGAATAAAACACAATCAACAACTCCCATTGATCCTCGGCTCCCAGGTGATGGGTTCCTCCTCTCGCTAACCACCTTGCAAGTTTGAAGTGATCTGACAGTCCTCGCAAATTCGGTTATTCTCCATGGAGAATGTCAACCGTCCATCTGTGTCCTTGATAATTCTTTGGCCCCAAGATTTGATTCAGATTCTTGGCCTTTCTTTCTCCTGGATGATTTTGATTCAAACTTTCACTCACCCTTTTCAACCTTCAAACAAAGTTGATTTTCTGGGTCTTCGACTTTTCTTGGAGAGTTCTAACTTAGAACCTCCCCTGCGCACTAACTTTGCGCGCCATGATAACTACTCCAATTATCTCTCAAAGGAAGCTCTGTACACTCCTTGCGACATAGAATTCTTCAACTCCTCTGCGTAATTGAAGAAATTCTACCTCTTTCCCAGCCTACACACTCCTTGCATGGCTCTGAGCCTTGCTCACGCTTCTTCCTTTAAAAGCACAATTATATCCTTCATGAGAGTTCTGAGATGAATTTCATAACCTGGTTGGCGCACTCCTTGCAGACCCTCCACTGCACTCTTTGCAGAAGTTCTCAGAAAGAGAAACAACTGAAACTCATTCTCCCCTTATCCAAAATTCAAACATTTAACAAAAAATCCCATAGCATACGCACACACATAGCATTGAAATAAAATGCACACAGAGAATATAAACAAGCCTACAACATACCATTCAACAAGTGGTTCCAACAACCATAAAACACACATAGATTTGGAATCAAAGGTTTATTCTATTAGTTCCAGTGCTCTTGTACATGGAAAATAACAACTAAATGCATAAAAATACTTTATGCTCTTATATTCTCCTCTGCATCTCTACAACTTACGAATTCTGAATTATGTTACAAAGATACAAGGGTTGAGGATGTCTATCATCCATTTTCCCTCCTAATCTCCTAAAATTGTCTAGTCTATCATTTAAATCTACCTACTTGCATTAAACAAACTTAAATGCCTATTACATCCGCGGATAGGAACATATGCCCCAAAATCAGTTTGGATCTTCAAGATATAAATGCAACTATACTTTCCTCCTATCCATTACATTAATGTTTCAGATTTTAAATTTCAAAACGTTTTCACAAAAAAGTGTTCAAATTACATCTGTGCGTCCAACTATCTCCTTGGATTTAGGCACACACTTGGGCTTTATACAATGCTCCTGCATCATACTCCCTTGCTTGAAAATTTTCATGAACTCCCATTCACGAGCTCTTGCACGGTTTTTCCATGCCTTTGAATTTATGCTTCATTCTCCTAGATGGCATCTTCAACTAGATGTCCTTTCCACTTAACCAAGTATTCAAAATACTCTTTTCGCCTAGTATTTCTGCTAATCCTCTTGTCAATTATTTTTCCCATCTGTGGCTTTTCAACTACAGGCATTTGTTTTGTCCATTGAATCTTTTTTTGTTCATCTTCTACTCCTGCTTCTTCAACTCTGTAAGGGTACAAATCCGCGACATTGAATATCAGCGAGATTCCAACCCCATCGGGTAATTCAATCTCATATGCGTTTTCCATAAATTTCCTTATGACCTCGCACGGTCCAATCTTTTTCATCTTAATCTTGTTATACGTTCCCCTTGGGAACCTTTCCTTCCTCAAATGCGTAAGAACCAAATTGCCAACTTCAAATTGACGTTCTCGCCTATGTTGATCTTCTCTACACTTGTACTCTTGACTTGAACTCTGCAACCGCTCCTTAATTCTACTGTGAAGCCCCTTCATTCCTTTTGCAAAGTCCTCTGCACTAGCACTCTTGAATTCAACTTGTTTTGAATATTTCAATTCAAAAACTCCCCTTGGCTGCATTCCATATACAATCTGGAATGGACTGTGCCCTATTCTTCTATTAAATGAATCGTTGTAAGAAAATTCTGCCTGTGGCAGAATATCATCCCATTGACTATGGTGTTCAATCACTAGGCTCCTCAACAGATCTCCCAAACTTTGATTCACTTCCTCAGTCTGTCCATCTGTCTAAGGGTGATATGCTGAGCTAAAAGATAAATTAGTCCCCAACTTCTTCCATAGGGTCCTCCAGAAATGACCAACAAATTTGGTATCCCTGTCCGATACAATACTCTTGGGTAAGCCGTGAAGTCCAACAACTTCCTTGAAAAATAGATTGGCAACGTGTGTTGTGTCACTGGTTTTCTGACATGGTATGAAATGTTCCATTTTAGAAAATCTATCGACTACCATGAAGATTGAGTCACAACCACTTTATGTCCTTGGCAGTCCTAACACAAAATCCATACTTACTGCATCCCACGGTCTCTCTGGTACTGGCAATGGTTGATGCAGCCCTGTATTCTGTCTCTTCCCCTTGGCATGCTGGCAAATTCTGCACCTATCCACGAATTTCTTAACATTTGTTCTCATCCTCAACCAATAGTATGAGCCATTCAACTTCAAGAACGTTTTATCATGACCGAAGTGTCCGACCAATCCTCCATTGTGATTTTCCTTCAATAAATTCTCCCTCATGGAGCATTTCGGAATACATAGTTGATTGCCTTTGAACAATAATCCATCATGGATCATATACTTGGTCCATTGGCTTCTGTCCTTGAGAATTGCATTCTCATACACCTCATATGCTTCTCTAAAATCTGGGTCATCCCTGTACATTTCTTTTAGGTTATCAAAACCCAAAGTCTTGACTCCGAATTCCTGCAATAGAAAAGATTTCCTGCTCAAAGCGTCAACCACTTTCTTAGTAGTTCCAGAATTATGTCTAATCATAAAAGTAAAATTCTGCATGAACTCAACCCATTTAGCATGTTTTTAGTTCAACTTCTCCAGTCGAGTCACGAATTGCAAAGCGTGATTATCACTGTACAAAACGAACTCTTTGGGAACCAAATAGTGCCTCCATTTCTTCAACGCTTGTATGACTGCGTAGAATTCTTTGTCATACATGGAGTACTTGATCTTTTCTTCATTCAATTTTTCACTGAAATATGTGATTGGCCTATTGTCTTAGCTCAATATTGCTCCAATGGAAAATCTACTCGCGTCACACTTGACTTAAATGTTTTTCTGAAATCTGGCAAAACCAGAATTGGTTGCTTAGTAATCTTCTTCTTCAGCAGGTTGAAGCTCTTCTCTGCTTCGTCTGTCCAGTGAAAAGATTTATGCCACTTCTTCACCATATCCATCATCGATGCACTAATTCCACTGAAGTTTCAGATGAATTTCCTATAGAAGCTAGCCAACCCATGGAAGCTTCGAACTTCGAACACGCTCTTCAGGGATGGCCAATCCTTAATCGCCTTTATCTTCTCTAGATCCATTTTCAATTCATTTGCAGAGATAACAAAACCCAAATAAATGAGTTATGTCCTCATAAATGACGATTTCTTCATATTGATCAACAATTTACCTTGCTGCAATCTCCTCATCATGGTAGCTAAATGATTCAAGTGTTCTTCTTTAGTTTTACTGAAGATTAGTATATCGTCAAGATATACGATTAAAAACTTACCAATGAAATATTTTAAGAATTCGTTCATCAACCTCATAAAAGTACTGGGCGCATTCGTCAAGCCGAATGGCATGACAAGCCATTCATACCGTCCTTCATTTGTCTTGAATGTTGTCTTCCATTCATCACCTTCCCTCATTCTTATCTGATGATATCTTCTTTTCAAATCAATTTTGAAAAAATATTTGCTCCACTCAAGAAATCCATCAAGTCATCCATCCTGGGTAAAGGAAATCTATACCTGATGGTGATTTTATTTATGTTCCTCGAGTCTGTACACATTCTCCAACCACCATATTTCTTTGGAATTAGCACTGTAGGTACAACTCATGGATTCAAGATTTCTCTAAGCAATCCTTTGTCCATCAAATCCTGGAATTTTCTTTTAACCTCTTCATTCTCCTACAGCGTCAATTTGTATGCCATTTTTTTCGGTAGACTCGCCCCCGGTATAAGATCAATATGATGACTTAAGCTCCTGATGGGCAGCAATGAACAAGGTAGTTGGTCCACCACAATATCAACGAACTCCTCTAGCAATTCCTTAATTTCCTCTGGTAAATCATCTATCTTAGTACTGGTCAAAATGACTCTAGGTTTTCTTACCACAACAAACTGCATTTCTTCATATTTCTTGACTTCATCAAGAAGATCCTTCCCACTCATGAGAATTATAGTATTGCTCATCTATGTTTTCACCTCCTTATCCTTAATTGGTAACAACATATGTGTTCTACCATTTTTTCCCAGAGTGAATGTGTTATTTCTCCCATCATGCACCACATTTCTGTCATATTGCCATGGTCTTCCCAGCAATAGATGATAGACGTCCATCGGAATAACATCACATAAAATTTCATCCTTATATCCACCTATCTTAAACTCATCTAAACATTGTTTAGTGACAGTTACCTGATGCCCTTTTTGCAACCATGAGACTTTTTATGGGATCGGAAGTGTAACAGTCTCCAATTCCATATTCTCCACCATTTTCATGGATACTATATTATCTGTGCTTCCACTGTCCACTGTTACCTTGCATACCCTGTCCTTGGTCTTGCAAGCAGTTATAAAAAAACTGTCCATTTGGACTGGGTTCTCTGGCTCCTTCTCTGGCTTCAAGAGAACTTTCCTCATCATTAAGGATCTTCCGCCCTTAGTGTCTTCTGCCTCAACATTCCATCTTTGAGCTTCGACAATGTGATTTTCACCATATTTCTTCCTATATGGACACTCATAGGATTTATGTCCGGTTTTTCCACAGACAAATCATTTCACTTCGCCTCCTCTGCCTCTTCCTCTTCCTATGGCTTGAGGAAAAGTGTTTCGGTCAACATATTGTCTCCCCTGTGAGCTTCCTCCTCTCTCAAATTGAGTTTGAGGTTTCTTTCCCTCATCTTTGGACTTCTGCATTCTGTCTTGGGCAATTGTCTTGCCTCTGCTTTGACTTCTGCCTCGGCCTCTTTGACCTTATTTTCGGCTCGACTTCTATTTAGATTTCAGAGCCATATGATAAGCATCTCCCATGGTTCAGATGCTCATCATGCTCATCTCGTCCTACATTTCATATCATAGACCATTCATATATCTAGCAACTTTCTCATCATCGCTCTCCCGATGATCTACTTTGATGTTTATCCTGTAGAACTCTTCGGTGTATTCTTTCAACATCATCAGTTTCTACCTCAAATTCTGCATCCTCTGAAACAAATTGATTTGATAATCTCTAGGTATGAATTTGGCCTTCATTTTTGCGACCATTCTGTCCCAACTTTGATTCTTTGTTTTCCTTTGCAATTCTTGTCAGCCTATAGTTCATCCCACCACAGTGCTGCATGTCCCTTCAGTCTAGTGACTACGCACTTAACTTT
>JASDQU010737928.1:334113-344871 GCA_032191745.1 Picea mariana
GATCTGACAACTATAAATCACTTTGGGTGATATGAGGGCTCTAATATACTCCATCTCTTTAGACTTCTAATATCTCAAATCTGAAACTCTCGTCTCTACTGACTAGGTATCTCCTGGAGTGGAATATCTACTGAAACATATCCTCCCAGATCAATGGTTGTGCTCCTACTTTGGGACTTCAACCTCTTTGACTAGATTAATGGTCCTACGACTCCTTCCTTGATCAATGACCAATATTTCCTCTAGGTCCTCGAACCTTTTCCCCTCTTCTTTCTTTCGGATTTCTAGATCTAGCATCGCATATCCTTCTTCACATCGATGAATCTCATCATTTTCGGGACTCTGACCTTTGGAAATTTCAAACCTCAAAAACCACAAGTCTCTGGAGTTAATCCTTCCAGAGTTCACAATTTGGTGACACCTGTCCAACCCCAGATCAACGAATATTTTTCACTTCGGCTGTTCGGGCTTCGACGATCTCAATTCTCAAACTTCTCCTTTGGGTTTCTTCCGTAGTCCACGATCTTTCGCCATGTGCCCCTTCTGGATCTAATGGTCCAGAATCTCTTCGAGTCTTCTACGCTTCAGCTCCTTGGCTCCCCAATGCTTCAATTCTTCATCTTCCTGATGCTTCATCTCTTTGGCACTTCGGGCTTCAGGAGTCTCAACCCCTATGCATTCATTTCTCCTAGAGTGTTTTCACCCAAAACACATGATCTCTCGACGTGTGTATTTCGCTTGATCCGAAGGCCTCTATCAACTTCAAGTCTTTGGGTTTTGGCTATTTCATTTCTCAAATTGAAATTTCAGGGTAACTTTCCCTGGAGCTCGTGATCTAATGACAAGTGTCCCCTCGCAGATTGACAACTCTCGGGTCTTCGGGATTCGACTATTTCAACACTTCAACCTCTGCTTCCTTCAATATCTCCTGACCCATTAACATGTATTCTCTTTGGGTCCAATGGTCCAGATTTTTTCTGGCTCTCTACACTTCGTGAATCTCAAGTTTCAAACCTTGAGAGGTTCTCTCTTCTATGCATGCAAGTGTTAAGACTCGTGCACCTTCCTCTAATCAGAGGGTTATCAATCCTTCATGCTCAGATCCAAGGATGGAATCTGTTCTTTCTTCTGTGCTTCCTTCACTCACTAAACGTAGATCTAACGGTCCATATTCTCCTTTACAACTAATCAGAAGGTTTATGTCGCTCCTCCTCCTGAGATTCCACATTCTCCCGACTTGCAAGATTTTTCAAGTGTTCAAAGTTCTAGGCCTTTGAACTTTCTCCTGCGAACTTGACTCCTTTGGGTCTCACTTACACTCTTGCAAATGTTATCTCTTCTGGGCTTATGGACTCCGAGCAAGTCCGACTCCTACACATTTTTTGCATTACTCCTCCTGAGCTTGATCTCCTCAAAGATTTCTATCTCCCATGCACACCTTGCGTTCTCAAGATTTTGTCAAACTAAGAATCCAAAAGATTTCTTGAACAATAAATACTTCTCTCCCTCCTGGCGTTCTTCTTCTCGATGCAATCCTTGTAGAGATTTTCCTCAGAGAGTATTTAGTAACTCTGTTTCTCCCAAACTCGACACATATTTCTTTTGTGCACACTTGCACTGGTTCAATTCTAACCTGGCAGATCTCTACAAAGTCCTCAGTAACTCTAGTTCTTTTTGAACTTGATAAAGAATTCTTCCCATCTAGTCCTTGCACTTCCACTGATGAATGTTCAACGATATCCCTCCTAAGATTTTCCTTGAGGTTAAACCTTTGTTAATGCAGTCTTTGCGAACTGTGTGCACTCCTTGCACTCGGATACTCAAAGACGAGAAACAATTGAAACTCATGCAATACTTCACCAGTTATGCATTCAAACCATGAAAATGCATAAAAACATATAAAGCATACATACACATAAACACACAATATGCAAGAAAAACTGCTTTTCTATTATCTTTGTGTGTTTGTACAGATGGTTACAAAAACAGGACTATAACAAAGTCTCAGTTCTCTCAATCTCTCTCCCAAAACTGCCCAACCTCCCGAGTCTCCTAAGACTCTCTATCATTCTCTCTTTATGAAATCTGATACAAGATCTCCTTACAAAATAGGGCTTGTGCGAGCTCGTCCTCTCTCACCTAACCTCATCTATTACATTGAAGTTTCATAAATGTTTACCCAGACCTAACTATGATCTGGGCCTGCTACTAGTAACCCTTTAAGGAAATCCAACCAATACCTATAGAAAGGCATGGCTTGGCATTTATAGCCTTACAACCTAAAAATCCATATAGGATTATTTCAAATTTAAAAATGGGAGGCTCGGTGCCTCTCCCTTTCTCCATTACACATCTGCATGTTGGTGTGGTGGCACATTTGCTGAGGTGGAGTGATGCTCTTGCATCATACTCCAAATCTAGGAAAAACATGAGCTCCAGCTCATGAGGTCCTCTTCTCCAGTGTTGAAATCCCCCTGGATCCCAAATTCTCTTCTGGAGTTGTCCTCTTGCTCCTTTCCAGCTATGCTGCTACTGTTGCTTCTTTTTCCTCTTTTGTTTCTTCCCTGCTGCTATGGTAGGCTCTCCTATGTTCATCTCTACCCTGCTGATCACTTCTACTAACTTCACCATCAACTTCTTGATCTCCCCTATCACTTTGTCCAGCTGCTCCAGTGGCTAGATCTTCTTATGTTGTCTTTATCTCCCCTCACGACATTGAGTTGTCACTCTTGTCCAGATTCCAATCCTACAGTATCATCATCAAGCTGTTGCTTGGCTTCCTCTTCTGACATCTTGATTTTTGTCATCTCTTCTTGTGTTGGCATATCCCTAACTCTCTCCAATCGTTCCTCTGGCTGGTATGCTTCTCTATATGCTCCCAACTTGACTTGTTGGATGCGCAATATTTGTACCATTACCCATCGCTCCAAGGCTTCTAGCTTCATACAGCTCAACAAAATCCATGTTGTTTGTTTCCTCTTCTGTTGCAAGATCCAATGTTGCAGTCAACTCTTGTTCAACTTCTTGGATAAATTTTTTTAGCAATTCAGTTGAATGCTCTTCTCCTTTTGCTGGGGTAGACATCAATGTCTACTCCATTTCTTCCTCTTTGACAGTTTCTGCTGGTTTTCTTTCTTCTTCTGCTATACTCTCATCATGTGCATTGGTCTCTACTTGGTTGTTTGGTAGGAATATCTTTATCCCTCCAATAATCAAAATTCTCCTCTAATCCTCCTCCTTTGTGATGGAAGTATTTAAATTCTCATCATCTTCATTCACATGGTCTGCAAATCCACATGAATCTTTATCTATCAACACTCCTTTCCGACATGAACTCACTTCTGAGCTCCCAAGACTTTCAGTCAGTCTCATCTCCTTCGCCCTACCCACTTGGAAATTTGGGAATTTTCTGTCACCCACCTGGCAGTCTATGAGATCAATCTATCCCATCTTGTTTCCCACTTGGAAATATCAACTTTCGACACTGCTCCTCTGGCAGTATATGAGATCTCCACCTGATATCTTTCCATTGCCCACCAAGAAACTTGAAAGTCCATTTCCTCCCACTTGTAAATTTACAAGATCTTCATCTGATCTCTCCTCCTCCTCATCACTGAGGTTCCTTCCAGCTTCTAGCTCATAGATGTAAACCACTTCCTCTTTATCTCTAAGGATTTCGACATACCTCATCCACCTCTTTAACAACTTTTGTTTTCCTCTAGCCAACAATACCTTGACTGGACACTTCACCTTCTTCTTCAAGGGACACTCATACACCCAATGCACTTTTGCATCCTAGTGCATTTTTACTGCCACCTGCTCCATTCTTTTTCTTACCTCATTGAGCTCTAGGTCCATCTCTGGATTGCATTTCTTCTTGTGACCTTCTCTTCAACCACATCCATGGCCTTCAATATCCATTTCCACATTCTACCAACCCTCCTGGCAAGTCTATGGATTACTCTACATTTGTGAGCATCTCCATCTTCTCTCACAACTCACTTGGTTGTTTAAAATTTGTTGTTGTGCATACATAACAACCTTCTCACAGAGAATCAATACTCTACTTCCTTCACCTGTTGTCTACAGGAAAACTCCTGTTTGTGATACCATCTCATGTTATCAGGTCATCTCTTTTCATTGTCTCTCCTTTGTCTACTATATGCAAACAAAACAACGACCTCCTCCTCTTTCCCTTTTCCCTAAAATATACAAACAAAAATATTATCTATGATACCACTTGATGTAGCCCCCTTCTCCTTTCGGGGTTCTGTGACCTCCCGGTCTCTGTATTGTTCCAATTTTTTAGTCAGATCGACTCTTCGAGCTCCTAAATGAACCCAGATAAGTTATACACATGCCCCTTTCTTCTCTAGGTGCAGGACCTGTGATACCCACACCCCTTTGTCCACACGCTTTGGGGCTCTTCAAACTTTGAGTGCTATCTCCTTTTCACTAGCCCCTTCCTTCATATGACCCTAGGATGTGCCCTTGTGCTAATGTTGGATTGAGGGCACAGGTATGAGTGCTTTCCAACCAACCCACTTTTTTCCCCACAATCCTCCTCGTGCTGACATGTACCCCATCACTAAAATAGTGGTTGAAATTGTGGCCCGCTCAAGGAAAATTAACATTTGAGCTTGTCTTGGCCCTGCAATCCATCTTGTCCATCAATATCTACTCCTTTGGCATTTCTTGTGATCAATGGATACTGTCAATCTCTATGACACTCCTCTTTCCTCCTTCCACACATATCCACAGATCTCTACGATCTGTCGACACATAGTCTGTTCGAATCGACGACTGCTGTTGAATCCACCTTTCTGGCCTTCAGGAGTTTCAACTCTCAAAATCCACTCTCCTCTGTGTGGCAATCTCCTGGAGTGGAATATATGTTGCCACCTATCCCCTTGAATCTATGTCCAAGATTTCCTCCATGAGACTAGCCTTCAGGGATCTCAAATCTTGAATCCTTTTTCTTCTCCTCAAATACGCAAAATCCTACCACATGTCCTCTTAGATCGGACAACCTAGGATTACCTCGGATCTTTAACCAAAGTCCACAGATCTTCACCACATATCCTCTCCTGATCTAATGACTATAAATCACTTCGAGTGATCTGACATCTCTAATATGCTATGTTTCTTCAGACTTCTGAGATCTCAAATCTCAAACTCTCGCTTCTGTTGACTGCGTATCTCCTAGAGTGGAAGATCTGCTAACACATATCATCCCAAATCAATGGTCATGCTCCTACTTTGGGACTTCAACCTCTTTGACCAGATCAATGGTCCTATGACTCCTTCCTTGATCAATGACCAAGATTTCCTCTGGGTCCTCAGACCTTTTCCCCTCTGCTTTCTTCGAGAGTTCTAGATATAGCGTCGCATGTCCTTCTTCACATCGACGACTCTTATCATTTTCGGGACTCCGACCTTCAGCGATTTCAAATCTCAACAGCCACAAGTCTCTGGAGTGAATCCTTCTAGAGTTCACGATCTAGTGACACCTATCCAACCCCATATCAATGACTATCATTCACTTCGACTGTTAGGGCATCGACGATCTCAATTCTCAAACTTCTCCTTCGCGTTTCTCCCAGATTCTACGATCTTTCGCCATGTGCCTCTTATAGATTTGACGGTTCTGAATCTCTTCGGGTCTTTGGTGCTTCGACTTCTTAGCTCCCGGGTGCTTTGGTTCTTTGGCTTCTGGGCGCTTTGGCTCTTTGATGCTTTAGGCTTCGAGAGTCTAAACCACTATGTATTCATTTCTACCAAAGTGTTTTCACCCAAAACACATGATCTACCGACATGTGTCTTCCCCTTGATCTGATGGCCTATATCCACTTTGGGTCTTCAGGTTTCGGCTATTTCAGTTCTCAAACTAAAATTCCAGTTTAACTTTCCTTGGAGCTCTCGATATGGTGACAAGTGTCCCCTCGCAGATCGACAACTCTCAGCTCTTCGACTCTTCAGGATTTGGATGTTTCAACACTTCAACCTCCACTTCCTTCTTGATCTCTTGACCCATTGACATGTATTCTCTCTAAATCCAATGGTCTAGACTTGTTTCGGCCCTTCATCTCTCCGTGCTTTGGGAATCTCAAGTTTTAAATATTGAGAGGTTCTCTCTCCTGTGCATGCAAGCATTAAGACTCATGCACCTTCCTTTGATCAGATGGTTGTCGATCCTTCACACTCAGATCCAATAGATGGGATGCATTCTTTCTTCTGTTCTTCTTTCTCTTGCTGGACGTAGATCTAATGGTCTAGATTATTCTCTACAACTGATCAGATGGCTGTTTTCGCTCCTCCTCCTGAGCTTCCACTTTCTCCCGACTTGGAATATTTTTCAAGTGTTCAAATTTCTCAGCCTTTGAACTTTCTCCTGTGAACTTGAATCCTTTGGGTCTCTCTTACGCTCTTTCAAACATGATCTCTTTTAGGCTTATGGACTCATAACAAGTTTTACTCCTACGCACTTTTTACGTTACTCCTCCTAAGCTTGATCTCCTCAAATATTTCGATCTCCCACTCACACCTTGCGTTCTTGGGATTTCATCAAACTCAGAATCCGAAGGATTTCTTGAACAAGAAATACTTCTCGCTCTCCTAGCATTCTTCTGCTCGATGCACTCCTTGCAGATATTTTCCTCACAGAGTATTCAATAACTCTATTTCTCCCAAAATTGACATGGAGTTCTTCTGTGCACACTTGCACCGGCTCAATGCCCACCTGGCAGAGCTCTACAGAGTCCTTAGTAACTATGGTTCTCTCTGAACTTGATAAATAATTATTCCCATGCAATCATTTCACTTCCGTTGATGAAGGTTCAACGATATCCCTCTTGAGATTTCCCTTGAGGTTAAACCTCTGTCAATGCACTCTTTGCATACTGTGTGCACTCCTTTCACTCGAAAACTCAAAGATGAGAAACAATTGAAATTCATGCAATACTTCACCAGTTACACATTGAAACCATGAAAATGCATAAAAACATATAAAGCATACATACACATAAACACATGATATGCAGGAAAAAATACTTTTCTATTATCTATGTGTGTCTGTACAGATGGTTACAAAAACTGGACTATAACAAAGTCTCATTTCTCTCAAGCTCTCTCCTAGAACTATCCTACCTCCTAAGTCTCCTAAGACTCTCTATCATTCTCTCTTTATGAAATTTGATACAAGATCTCCTTACAAAAGAGGGGCTCTGTGAGCTCATCCTCTCTCACCTAAACTCATCTATTACATTGAAGTTTCATAAATGTTTACCCAGACCTGAGTATGATCTGGGCCTGCTACAAGTAACCCTTTAAGGAAATCCAACCACTACCTGTACAAAGGCATGGCCTAGCATTTACAACCTTACAACCTGAAAATCTGTATAGTATTATTTCAAATTTAAAAATGGGAGGGGCGATGCCTCTCCCTTTATCCATTGCGCATTTGTGTGTTGGCGTGCTGACACATTTGCTGAGGTGGAGAGATGCTCCTACATCAATATGCATCTGCACCTATGAATGATTTAATTGTGTCTACATGAGCTTGTATTGTCATGTTTGGATGCATTAATCATTTCATAATAGGATAGAGAGTATTATGGTATTGAAGCTATAGAATGATGCATTCATCCCAATTAAATGGATGGGCATGTGATAAAGTGGTATAAGAGCAAGAAGATGATGGGAAATTGTAATTTTAAGTACCCGTTAGCCTCGATATGTTTAGAGAATATTGGTCACATTACAAAGTGGTATCAAGAATAATTTTAATATGGCAGGGATGAATTTGGAGTACTGCACTACCACAATAGTGTATAGAGGTGGTTGGGTTTCTACTTTCTCGAGGGACCTTGACCCTTGTTCCATATTTGTTAGGAAACATCATACAACTTCCATCATTCATTAGGTATCCTCCAATTAATGAAGACCGATCCCCTCCTAACACAACACCATATGCAAGAGGAAAATCAATACATATAATGGTGAAAACTATGGTGATATGATGGGTTGAAGTTATCCATGCACAAAAATATTTTATTTCATTATATGATAGAAGTTTGCTTGAGCCTATGACATAAATACTTTACCCATTCTCCTAATACTTTATGCATCCCATTCCTAGCACTTCCATGACTGAAAAAGGCATGATAGCGTTGGTAGATTCACTATCAAATAGAGAATTATGTAATTTAAAGTCATGATTTTCTATCTAAAAAGGTGGGAGTTTTCCCCTTGGCCTTACTGATGAGACATTTGGTTGCTTCCTAGTATTTATGACAACAACTTCTATTCTTGTTTGTGAACTATAAAGTATCTTTAAAACATTATCTCTCTGTTGTGGTATCTTCAACACTTCCATTAAGGGCAAGGTAATTCTGAGTTTGGATAAATCATTAAGTAGATTATAATTCATTTGTAGTAGATTCTTTGTCTTTTTAGCAATTATTTGTTATTTTTATGGTTCTTCATTATTTGTTTTCATCTTTTCCTTTTCAGGCACTTCCTTTGTCTTGAATTTATTCACTTGTGCTCTAGTTTGGAAAACATTATCTTGTGAATATTTTGGATCTTGTTGTTCATCAAAGATGTAAAAGATGATTTTCCTTCATCCATCTGTACTGATTCTAGAACCTCATTTTGGTTTACATCTCCTTGATCAAAATTTTCAAAGATTTCTTCTTCCATGATTTCTTCTAATACGACAACATTATAATTTGGCACTCTTGGTGCCCTTGGTCTATGATCCTGATTTCTGTCATTTCTTACTCTTTGATATTGTAATGGGAATCTTGCATTTTGATTTGGTGGGACAAAATTTTCAACTCTTTTTATCCTAGTGATTTCATTATGCATTTGTCTGATAGTTCTACTCATTTGATCAATTTATGTTTTATGTCTTTTTTCTTGAGAAACTGCTAGATAATTTCTGGCATTCACCTTGGTGAATACCTCTACCAATGCCTAATTTTTCAACACTTATTGAAGTATATGGCTCTTTATGTGATATGGCAAGAGTATTCATTTGTCTTTTTACTTTCCCAAGAATGATATCAAGATAAACATTGATCTCCAACATAAATCATTCCATATTCGGTGCCTTCTGAATGGATCCATGCAAATCATTTATTTTTGAATATATAATTTCATAATTTCAATTTCAAGCATTACATTTTTATAACACCCAAATATAACAGGAGAACTTGGTCATTATTGTTTAGAGATTTGATTTGAAGTCTTAAAAAATTGTATATTGATGTCTCTAATTCTTTCTCCTTTATTTAGATGAATTTGAGTAAATTGGGTGAGAAGCGTATGATATGCAACAAGAAGTGCATAAATAGTCAAAAACATGTTTTCAAAATCATTAAATGAGCCTATTGATTGAGGTGTTAAAGAAAAATACCACTCATTAGTTGGACCTGGCAGGGTTTGTAGAAATACCCTGAACATAACATCATCATGTTCGATCAAATGTATGTCAAAAACACTCAATAAATGGTCCATATGTCTTCTTGGGTCCATGAACCCATAACCTAAGAATACATGAAATACTTCTTGAGGTAATGTTGGCAAGGTGTGTTGCTCTCCATGTAGATTGAGTGGGTTGTTTCTATCTCGTATTCTTGGATTTATCTATCTATTATTTCCTTCCCTTTCTTCATTGGGAATTTTGTTTCGTCATTCTTCTTTGTCTCCCATGGTTAAGGTTTCACTTGTTTATGAATTCAAACTTTGGCCAACGTTGTAGAGAAATATTTTCTTATTTTTACTTCTCGTTAGTGGACCTTTAAAAAGTTCAAAGTTAAGTTCAAAGTTTTCTTGAATTCACTTATTTCTTTTTTATCTCAGAGCTATTGCTCTTTCTTTATCTCTAGAAAGGGTTTCCAAAGATATTTAAAGTTCATCATGGCTCTTATTTTTCATTAACACCAAGTCATAGAGTTGATGCAAAGCACTTCCTCGATTTCTAAGTCCCACTTATAATTGAGGCTGATTTGGCTCTGGTTGAGTCATCAAAATTTCAATCTTACATAACCAACCTTTTGTTATCCTTAGTATGGCTGCCAAAAATGCTAATCTAAATACTGTTTTACGGTCTTTAATTCAACTTCACGAGGATAAAATCCCTCTGTGTTTCTTAAGAGGTGGTAATCTATTTTTAAATTGCATGCAGAAATATAAACAATGTCTGGGAAGGACTGAGCTTATTTAAAATGAATATTCACATGCAAAGAATACCTGAGATAGCACTAGGTATCTTATAAAAGGAAACTATTTAAAATATATTATAGAGTTTATAAACCAATATATTATGAAAGTAAATAGGATGGAATTTCCGTCACAACATTCATTAAGAAAGAACACAATATCCAAGGAAAGGATGCAAGAAATTATAGACCACATATGGCAAAGAACTTTAAATGATTATTTCATTAGTCACAAAAACGATTATGATAGATAAACATTTGAAATATCATGCTTGAATCAAAGTGTTTGAGATTACAATAATGTAATATCCCAAAATAGTTCTCTAGGAACCTCAAAAATAATATAAGTCTTTAAATATACAAGATAAATGTCTTGAAAATAAATATTTGTGTTTGTCCTTCAAAGAGGATTAGGATGGGGCTCCCATGGACCACAAAATGAAAAGACTTGGATAACACAAGAAAAACAAATCAAAGATCAACCAAGGTTTCATATATAACTGGGAAATGGAAGGTAGTATGACAAATCATTGTA
>JASDQU010737928.1:360577-377988 GCA_032191745.1 Picea mariana
GTGGTGAAATATTCCACCTATCTTGTCCCAATCTTGGTCTCAGATATGAAATACTCTCCCACACCATTCTAGTTCCATATCTACTCAGTTGTAGGAGGATTCTACATCAGTTTCATGTGCAGATAGAGAGAAGGTGCACCAGTTCGTCCTGTGATTTAGTAAAACTTAGATCTAGGGAGATCCGCTTGAGATATGAGTCTGAAACTTCTCCCACGGGATTCTCATAGCCTGATCTATATTCTTGGAGAGTTTCAGAGCATTTGGAGGCCTCCTTCATCAGGGACTAACCAACTAGGGTTTCAGTCATCAAGTGGGGCACCCCATTCAGTGGGAAATTCAGATCTACGGAGATTGAGAGGGAGCTTGGATATTCAGGCACCTGGGTTATTCTTACCATCGCCCGAGATATATTCTTGGAGAGTTTCAGAGCATTTGGAGGCCACCTTCATCAGGTCCAAACCAACTAGGGTTTCAATCATCTAGTGGGGCACCCCATTCAGTGGGAAACTCAGATCTACGGAGATTGAGAGGGATATTGGAGATTCAGGCACCTGGGTTATTCTTTCCATCACCCGATCTATCAGTTGGCATATTTATTAGGGTGATTGGACACTTTTGGCAGCAGAGCCAAGTTATTGAGGGTTTCAACCTTCTATTGGAGCGTGGCATTCTTCAGCTGGAGAGTATGGCATTCAGATCTGCTTGTATTAATCTTCATTTTTCATTCAGCCTTTGGAGGCATCTTTTGTATTAGTGGGAGCATTTTTTAGTAGCTCTTATCTATTGTCTATCTTCTTGGCCATCTGTTGAGCATTCCAGATCGACATCTTCATTGTAGCAGGTTTCTCTATTTTATGAATAAAGAAGAATTGAGATGTTTTGGCTTGTCTATCTTATTGCATATGGTTGAGGTATGTTCCATGGTTATCTCTTTATGTTATTTGCTGCATACACACATATAAACACATCTAAAAGGTAGATCAACAAAGTGTTTGACGAAATACCTCACTCAAAAAAAGTTTTAAAAAGACACCAAAACAATAATGATCCTTGCATAATGGCTTGGGATCATTACATACAGTATGAGATTTTTCAATATTTTTATTTGGTGGGTCTTTATCACCACCATCGTCTGAACTTTCGGCCGATGTTTTCCTCATCTCCGTACCACTGCTCCTAGGCTTTGTTCTTACGAGGGTACTCTTTTGAGACATAGTTGATGAATTGGGATTTCTATCCACTACTTCTCTGCCATGTTGTCGATATCCTTCATTGGTACTGATTAATTCCTTCACGTCATTTAAATCTTGGTCGATTGAAGTCTTAGGGAGATATAAATTATCTCCACCTCCTTCTTTAAACTGCTCAATTTTGGTAAAATAAGAAGAATAAACAATTGAATCCATATGTGCAGTAAACACATCATTTGGGTTGAAACCCTCAACAAGTTCATTTTCTTTTAAGCCAAGTTGGTCAAAATGACCTGCAAGTTCATCCAAATGCGATATTTGTTTTACAATGATTTCTCCAATTTTCCAAGGTATGGGGATGAATTGATTCTTTCTCTTCTCATTCAAGAAGTGATCCTAGGACTTATATTACCTACAAACTTCCACAACAAGATGTCTATCTGATACATAAAACGGGAGGAGGAAAATCTTATCTTCACATCCAAATAACCTTATAATAATAAAATCATCAGTGGTCTTGAAAACTCCTTTTCCCACAAGAAAGGTGGTGGCTTCGAGTGATAATTTCAACGTATTAGGGCCAAAAACTAACTTTTTAAACTTTGAAATAAAAATTGGTAAAAATTGTACTATGCTTTTTGCCTCCAATAAGATGAATACCAGGTGAAGACTAGTTCCATATTAAAATCAATGTTCCTTTCCCTCAAAAATTCCTCAAACACATGACAGTAGGCTATGGAGAAAACAAGGTAGGCTATCATATAAAATTTCCAACTCTTTTTCAAAATACCTAATTGAAATGAGATTACACTAGAAATAATGTGACCCCAATCTATGATGGAATTCTCATGCAAAGTGAAATGAAGGGAATAGATGATATTTCTTGGTACATAGGTTGTGGACTCCAAATGAATGATATGAGAAAATAACCAGGTGAATTCCCTGTATGGGTATTTCAAGGAAAGTACTGTAATCTTGGAAAATCTAGTGTTATTTATTTGGTCAACAAAATATTTATCAAGGATTTATCCTCCTCCTTTTTTTTGTTTGAGAAATTCATTATCCTTTTCTCCTTTCAATCACATGGTGGGCATGGGGAGTTACAACATTTTGGTAAACACTGAAGGAGCTAAAAATATAGGTTGTTTTCCTTGGAGCTAGAATATTCTCTTCTTTGAATTAAATTTATTTGCACACCATTGAATGAGTTGTTTAAAATATGTTACCTATGGAACACAACTAGTAAGGGCTATGATTGAAGTCCATATTAGGTTCATATTTTGCTCTGTTGGAGGGAGAAATTTGTAGTAGTTACATGCTCGTGAGAAATGGAACTCTTGATATTCATGCCCAAGTGTGTTTAGTGTATCCCCACAATACAATTCCTTTTTCTTACTTGACATTATTTCACTGCTTCAACTTTAGAAATAGATGGCGCTAATGTCGATATTTACATATTTACATATTATTTCTTATTTAATTTACCATGTATTTCCCTGATGATTTAATAATTGTAGTTCTTATTTCAAAGTTGTTGGCCTACATGACAATATTTTTAAATTTATTACAAGGTTTATGGGATCTCCGCCACTTTAATAACAACATCATGTTCACACAAGTGGCGGGGAAAATAAATGTGATGGGAAGTGGTGATAGGATGTCATGGCGGATGAAAATTGGTTAATTATAGAGGTGCATTATGAGGACTGGCAGGTGTATTATGTAGTATGCGGGACTATGGGCCCATGGGTCTGAGAGCATACATGAATAAAAAGGTAAAAGTGAAAGTGTCCTGCATCCAAACTAAGAAAGTTGACTAAGTATGGGAAAGGGTGTTTTTGTGGGTCGCAAAACTAAGAGGTACATTTTGTAGACAGAGAGGTTGCAGGTCGATGGGCATGTAGGCCTGAAGACAAAGGAAAAGGTAAATGGGATAGTTAGTTATCCCACATCTAAATTTCAAGAAAATGACAAAGTATGAAAAGGTAAGATAAAAGGTTCATTTTAGAGGATTTAGAGGTAAGAGGTGCAATTTGTGGGTACCATGATTGTGGCTCTGGGGACATAAGGGTATGTAAGTCTATGACAGGTTGTACTCCTGCATCACTCGAAAAATGACGAAGTGTTTGATCCAAATTTATGAGTGGAACAAAATGAAACACAGATCTATAACATTAAAACATATATACAGAGATACAATGGAACTTAAGTTATATTCAATAAACAAATCTGTTGAAACTGTAAAATGTAGAATGAAAACAAGCTTGCTCAAATGGTGGTAGCTAATCTGTGAGAAGAGATGTGGTGGCTACGTGCATTTGTATGAGGACACTAAAATGAATCCTTTATACCTTTTAGCATCCATAAGTAATCAGAAAACCCTAGACATCCAAAAAACTAACCCCTAGGAGATGAAGTGCCAAAAGTCATGTGGGCCCTAGTGGGGTAAGTTGGTACATCAACTTCCCGAGGTCGTAAATTATGCATACGATATTCATTTTAGGCATTCGATACCTCATCAGAAAGGTTCTATATGAGAAGTAAAACTTCAAGCAAGGGTCAGGGCATGCTGAAAATAACCCCTATCCCCCCAAAAGTCCAAAAAAACGTCGTTTAGGGCCTTAAAATGGCCCCAAAAGTTTGAGACTCGAAACACTGTAAAGACAAAACTGCAAAAATGAAAACTATAACTTCTAAGATGAAAGTTTTATGAGATCTAAATGGAAGAGGTGGGTGGCCACTGAAATCCACCTAGATCAATCCTCCATCCTTAGGAAGAAATGGTCTCCATTGCATTGAGTTCCTCCATCAGATAAGGAAAGTTTTGTTGAATTTGGCACTCGGTGAGCCACTTTCCTTGGTGTAGGAGTTGCCTCACTTTAACAACCCAATAAAGATGAATATTTTGTTGGCGAGTTCCCTTGACTTGAGTGTCCACGATCTGATCAGTGGATGCTTTTTCCATGCCGTTAGGGTTGAGATCTATCCGTGTCAACTATTCTGCTATCTTTGAGGTGTCCAATAAGGGTGTAAAGTATGGTCGAAGGAGGTCCATATTAAACATTGGGTATAAGCCAAGGAAGGGGGGAATGTTGACCTCAAAAGAATTGTCACCCAAAACCTTGGTGATGGTGTAAGGTCCATAGCGAAGTGGACAAAGCTTCCAATGGGGTCCTGTAAGGAGTTATTTCTGCAAGAGTAACCAAAATTTATCTCCCACATGAAAATTGTATGGCACTCAATGTTGATAATGGCACTGCTTTTACTTGGCATTGAACTTCTGCAAAATATTCTAAACATGTTGGTGGATGTGATAGATTCGTTCAATGAACCATGTGACTTTGTCAGCTTTGATTTGCGTATGGTATGATTCTTCCTGTGTGGACGTAAGGAGTAGTCCAACATCCACAAGACCCAATGGTTGAAATCCAAACCCCACTTGAAAGGGGCTAAGGATGGTTGATCTATGTATGGATATTTTGTAACTATGATGAACATAGGGAAGACTCTCATCCCATGTGCATAGATGCTTGGAATTGTACATGTGAAATATATGCATGATCATCCTGTTGACGACCTCATTTTTTCCATCCGTTTGGGGGTGGAAGGTCGTCGATTTGGTGAGCTTGGTGTCCATCCATGACCAAAGGCTTGACTAGAATGTGTTGAGGAACTGACTATCCCGATCTGAGATGATGGTTTTTGGTATCCCAAAATGTACTCACACTTGTTCGAAGAAGATCTTGACAGTGGTCTTTGTTGTGATGCTCTTCTTGTGTGACCAAAATCACCATCATGGAAAATCGATCAACAACCAAGAAAACATAGTCATTTCCTCTCTTGGTTGAAGGAAGTCCTGACATGTAGTTCATCGAGATTGATTCCCAGGGCCTTTCAGGAGTAGGAAGAGGGTTGTACATGCCTTGTTTCTTAATTTCTAGTATGGAAATGGCGTAGGCTATGAAAGACCTAATATACTTTTTGACATCCTATCAAAGTTTCGACCAATAGAAATTTTGTTGAAACACTGCCATTGTTATTCGATGCTGAAGTATCCTGCCACCTGACTGTAGTGAGATTCTCAAATCAACCTCACTTTCTCGCTTGATGGAATGCATAGATGGCACAAATGACACAACAACCCATCCTACAAATGAAAATTAGTGACAATTGTGTTTCTACCCATCATATGGTAGGTAGTGGAAAAGTTGGGATCTCTCTCATAGAGTTGGGGCCATATGGAGGTCTCATGTCCACAGGAGTGTAACACCATGATTAGTGCAGAAACTGGAGGTCAGATGAGGCAATCAATGACGCAGTTGGTGCTCCTTTTCTTATACTTGATGTTGAGATGGAACTACTGCAAGTATGTGGACCACTTTTGATGGTGATCATTCTGCAATTCTCCTTGTGTCTGCATGAACTACAGAGACTTATGATCAGTATGGATGACTGTCTCCTTCCCAAGAGTGTAATGTCTCCATTGACGACATGCTTGTACAATGGAGTACATCTCTTTGTTGTAAGTGGGGTACTTACAAACAATATTTGATAGCGTCTCACTATGATAGGCCATGGGATACCCATGCTGAGTGAGAACTGCACCCACAACATAGTCTGAAGCATCTGTCTCAATCTCAAAAGGCTATTGCATATCGGGTAATGAAAGCACCAATACTGAGCACAAGCACTGCTTCAAATAATCAAATGATTTCTGTTGCAACTAACCCCACTGTTGATGCTTAAAATCACAACATTGGGTACTATTCTCGCAAATGATTTCCAAGCCTTATTACTTAATTATATTAATAATACACTAGTAGGTGGGATGCCTTTTGTGACTTATGGAACTATGGTGAAGAAGTGAAAATTATATTTTTTTTGTCTATGTGTTGCTTGCAACACTAATTCTATAGCTTATTCACTTCAGATTGGGGTTAAAATGATTATGATAAGAAATTATGGGCAATATAGTTAAAACAATGAAAAATGTGGCCTTGATTATCTCTTGCAAAATATGATATGTTTCTTTCATAGGTGAAGGAATAATACTCTAGTTTGAATTTGATTTTACATTGATTATGTGGTGTATGGGTGACCACCCCAACCTTTGCTACAATTGTGGTTCACATTGTTTTGATGGCAATGTTAGTGGCACCCCTAAGAAAATAAAAAATTGTTAATAAAATTGGGGCAAGGGTTGGCACATTTTGGAATTTGGACATATACAAATTTTGGATTATTGGGTTTGTATTGTTAAATGGAAATGATAATGGGATGTGAGATGGAAAATGCACTTGGCTTGCACTAAATTAAGGCCAAGGGATAAGTGACGTGCAGGAAATGCAAGTCATTATTACTCTCCTCGAGCCCACCACCCTATCCATTTGCATTGTGCTCTGTTAGTTGTTTCTCTGACTTGCTCGATCATGGAAGAGGTATACAACCTCGTCTTTTCTCCTTGCACCATATTTGACAGGTATGGGGTTTCTCTTACGTCTCCATCCATGAAATTCGCTCTGACCTTAAATCAAATGTTGGCTCTTGTTGCTCATGGTTTGTGTAATTCTCAAGTTGTCACTGTGTTTTTTGGATTGTGTATTTATTGGTTGCAAGCTTTGGTTTCTTGTGGTGGCTATTATGATATTATTTGAATTAAAGAAGGTCGTGGTGCCTTTGCTTCATTTAACTGATCACTTTTTTTTCTAAAAAAAGGGTTTTGGTTGGGGCTACCTTGATTATGGTTCTTTGTTTGGGTTTTTCTCCCTATCGAATGGGTCATCTCTACCTTACCTCTTTGTTTTGGGAATACTTCACCTGTAGGTTGATATTCTGGTCTTTGTGGCTAATGCACCTACTCCATAACCTCGGCCCTGTGACTATGAATTTGCAACACCTTGGAGTGAACCTATCATGTTGTATACCTACCAAACCCTCAGTCTATTTGGCTCCCTGTCTCTGCCACTTACTGTCATTGTCACATATCGAACCCTATGCATTAATGTGAAGGCACGGGTTTAAGTGGTCACTTGTTTGGAAATTATGGAAGAAGTGTTGTACTCACTGTTATTGTCTGCACCTATCGATTTGTCTAATTTGCCAATTTTGTTATTGGACAAATTGGTAGGTGTGGAAACTAATAGATCTCCCTAGATCCACCTGGATCTAGAACAAAACAGGATAGGACATGACTCTTTCCCTAAGTTGTAGTCATTGAATCTACTAAAAAGAAGGGATAGGTGACATACTTTGATATCACTTCCTTAGGTCTTTGTTGTTCCCACTTTGCTCCGGTGCTCTTGTGACTCCAAGTCCAAGACAACACAAACCAACCAAAGTGAAGATAGAAAAGTAAAATCAATGTCAACTTATGCATATGATCAAGGAGTTATGCTATAAAATAAGACTAATTTTATGGGAAACGTACATGCCATTGTATTATATTAAATGAAAGTAGAAGATACAACCTGATCTCCTTGATGTTGCTGTCAGCACCAATTCTTGCAAGTAGGGTGTTTCTCTCCAATTTCAGGCCCTTGGTGTAAATGCGTAGAAATGGGGTTTTAAAAATCCATCAAATCTATTTTATTCAAAGGCCTCAGTCATGAGCGCCAAGCGCAAAACATAGAAGGAGTCCATTTCGAGCTTAAAATCAAGTGAGTGGGCATTTTTTTTTTCAATGGTGAGGATCCATAGATGGAGTGGATCAACAGTCATCAGGTAAGCTTGAGTCATGAAGTTACATGAGATCTAGTGCATGGGCTCATCTCTTATGGCCAAAGTCATGAAATGATTATTCGTTTCGCAATTTTGGCTACGGGGACTTCAAAGAACAAAGGGTTGCTCCTCCACTACATTTCAAAACCCCAAAATGCGAAATGATAAAAGTGCCCAAGAGCCATTTTGACATTTCAGCTACCGGGACTTCAAAGGACAAAGAGTTGCTCTTCCACTGCATTTCGAAACCCCAAAATGTGAAATGAAAAAATTACCCAGGAGCCGTTTTGACATTCTGGCTACCGGGATTTCAAAAGACCTGGGGTCTCTCTCTTCCACTGCATCGAGAAACTGTGAAACGCAAAATGTGAAAAGTGCCAAGGAGCCGTTTCAGCATTTCGGCTACCGGGATTTCAAAAGACACAGGGTTTCTCTCTTCCACTGCATCGAGAAACTCCGAAATGAAAAATGTGAAAAGTTCCCAAGATTCGTTTCTACATTTTGGATAAAGGGATTTCAAAAGACACGAGGTCTCTCTTTTCCACTGCATCGAGAAACTCTGAAACGAAAAATGCGAAAAGTGCCCAGGATCCATTTCGGCTACTGGGATTTCAAAATACACATGGTATCTCTTTATGTATTCAGTCTCAACCACCCTCCATGGAAGAAGCAATTAATGAATACTGAGCAAGTGGTTGAGACCTCATCTCAACTCAGAAATAGAGGGAGTGGGAAGGGTCAGAAGCAGTCAGCTCGTGGTACTCTGATGGATAGTTTCCCTGCAGAAGCCATGTCATCTGAAGTAGTGTCAGACAAGAAGCAGTGTGTATAGTATGAAGGGAGATCATGCGCATGTAAGGCCTTAAATGAGGTAGCTTAGATACCCTCCTAAGGCCAAGGATGTGACTTTCTCTAAGTATATATACTCAGTTTTTGTATTTTTGTAAGGATGGATGGTAGAGTAGAGCTCCCGATTGTAAAGCTTTAACAAGGCCTATGGTTCCCTGGTTATAGATTGATATTTGAGACTTCTTGTTTAATGGAAGCCAACATCTTCTTCTCCTTTTTTCCTCTGAATCTTAAGAGCCTGGGCATGGATGATCCAGTCGGTTGTTGTAATGACCATATAATGTATGTTGGATTATATTAGTTTTGCAACCTCTTAATTTTCTTGAAGTTTCACAGATCTGAGAGGATCTCATATTTGTGTCTTTTACCTCTTTTAAAGGCTGCTGGAAGACTGGATGTCTAAAGCAGACTTTATTTCCTTTTTTTTTCCCTACACTCACTCACTGCTATGCAAAATTACTAGCTTAAATTAGATCAAGACCTCACCTATCTTAATTGTTCCAGCCTAGTTTTCTGAGTTAGAACGATATTGTTCTGAGTTTAATTCTATTCATCACCCTTTATCAACAAATCATGAAATTTAAACTATTGGGCATCAGGATCACTCCTGCTGCAATCCAGGAGTGACTATGACGCCAACATTTCTGACACCGTTGTCGGGGACGAAGTTGAAGAGTTTCCTTGGGATTGAACGACATTGAGTCTCTGATTCTGAAGGTGCATCAGGCATCATAGCCCTTGAATATTGCTACTGTGAACTTGGTGACTCCACTGTGGCCACTCCACTATTTACACTTCATTGTTTCAACTATGGTTACTTTTAGCACACCTGAAAGCTGACTCGGAGGATATTTTTCAAGAAGGTTTCAGTAGCTGCTTTCTCAGCTTGAGAAGTTTCTTGGGAAGACACAACGTTAGGATCTAACCTTTGATGGTGAAAAAATGACACAACACCCCCTACCTCAGCAGATTCTGTGCGACCTCCCAGTCTTAGGATTGTTCTGATTTCTCCTTAAGCTGAAGCGGCTCCTTTAGTTCTCTGTTGAAACCTTCAAAAAATTAGATCCACAGGTCCTTTGCGAAAACCCCACCGGCACAAGAAATGCACCAGGCATGAGTCTTCACCTCCACATGGCCACCAGACATGACTATGACCCTTTCCGAAAAGGGATTTCATCTTTCACGATTTCAGGAGTTCTAACACCAAGTGCCTCGGCTCCTTATCCTCAGAACTTCCATAAATTCGAACCCCGAACTGTCAAAATGTATGACCATATTCCCACTCTAACAATATGTCACTTTTGGGACTTCAGGGTTTCCAACGTTGAAGTGTCTTGTTTCTTGTCCCTAGGATAGCCAAAAAGTCGAATCCCGAAATGCCAAAATGTGTGACCATGTCCCGTGACCACACTACTCCATAGACTCGTCACGTTTCATGATTTCGGGACTTCCGACACCAAGAATTCCAACTCCTTGTCCTCGGGATTTCCAAAGTGTCGAATCCTGAACTTCCGAAATTCTGAACTCCTTTGAAGTTTCTTCTCCCTGGCACATCGTGTTTTGCGATTTTGGGGTTTTCAATCCTCTGTGTCCCGACTTCTTGTCATTGGAGTTTTCAAATAGCCGAACTCCAAAATGCCAAAATCTGCGACCAACTCCTTGCTTAGGTCCTGTCCACATGACCTTGTTCCACGACCTGGTGCTATTCCTCAGAATTCCCTCAGGATTTCACATTTCAAGACTTTGCGATCCTGGTTGCAACAACTCCCTACTCCTTCGAGCTCCTAGTATCCGAAATACCGAAGTAACGAACACCAAAACATCGGTCTTCTACTCCAGATTGGGATTAATGGCTCATAGCCTCCCCTGATCCGACAGTTTGTGTATTTTAGGTATTTCATAAGTCAAGAGTTCTGAACTCTTACCCTTTGCATTCCTGGTAGACAAAATGTCGAAATCATCCTTTTGGGAATTTCCTCAAAACCTCGACTTCTCGCCACGTGTCCTTGTGTTGGAAATTCATGATCCTTTTAGGATTTCATGGTTCAAGAGTCCTGACTCTTTCCCTTTGTATCTACTGGTAGCTGAAATGCCAAAATAAGCCTTTCAGACCCCTCTTCACACACAAGGGTTAAACCTCGTGCACCTTCTCCTCGATCTGATGGTTATCGGTCCATGCACCCATATCTGATGGCCCAGATCTCTTTCTCTTGTGCACTCTCCTCCTACTTGCCTGGACGTAAATTCAATAGTCCAGATCTTGTTCTCTCCAATTGATCTAACAACAACTGTGCTCCCTCCTAAGCTTACGCTTTCTTCCTTCTCCTTGGAAGATTTCTCTAAGTATCAAAGCCTCAACTTTGCCTGTGAAGTCTGTATCCTCAGCTCCCTCTTGTGTTCTAAGGACGTTCCTCCTCCTGAGCTTTGTCGACTCTTATCCACCAAAGGGTGTCTCGACTTCTGCGATTCCTTGCAGCTATGGCTCTATGCGCAAAGGCACTTTTCCTCCTGAGCTTAGTCCCCTCTAAAAGGTTTCTTGACTTTTGCATTTTTAGCAAACTCTCTGCACATAAAGGTGCTATCTGTCCTGAGCTTCAGGACTTTAGAATAAGTCCTCTCACATTCCCACTATTGTTGCCTCACGATCCTTCAGACGACTATTTGTCTATCAACACTTTACTCAGGTGTTGGCTTGGTGCACTCCGTGCACAGGTATTCTTCCTCCTTGAGCTTCAATTGCTCGGGCCTCTAAGGTCTCTGCCCCTTTCTCGCCTTGAAAGGATGGAAATGCCCTCTGGAAACATCCTGCCTCAAGCACTCCTTGCTGAGCTTGCAGGGTGTTTAGTAACCCTGTGAAGGTATTCCTCCTGACACTTCTCCTTTCTAAACTCAAAATAGAGTTCCCTAGTGCACTCTATACACTCTTTCAATGCCCTCTTAGAAGATATCTATAGAACCTTTAGTAGTTCTATCTACCCTGAACCCAAAATAGAGTTCCTCCTGGCTGGCTCTCTTTATGCAGTCTTCTCGGTTGCACTTCTTCGTTATCCTTAGTGGGAAGATATGCTCGATCTCCCATGCCATCTTCTTCCTTTGGGTCTGCAACTTGCCTCTCTTTATGATGTAGGAGCATCAATCCAAGCCAGATACGTGCCAACCAACCAACACTTCAAGTGCACATTCAATGGAGAGGAGAGGCGTAGCCCTCTCACTTTCAAATTTCAAATTTGAATTAATTGTATTAAATGTTTGTAAGGCTGAAGAGCCCAGCCATGCCTTTGAGCAGGTTGTAGTTAGTGTCACCTTAATGGCTAACATGTTGATGGGGATCTATATCCAATTCAGATTAGATGGGCCATTAAATGTAATTCATTGTAATTAATGAGAGTTAGTGAGGATGGAGGGAAGTGCTCGAGGAGCCCCTCTTTGTAAAAAAAAAAAAAGATCTTCTTTGTATCTAGTTAGGGGTAGAAGGCAGAGAAGAATAGAGAGAATAGGTAGAGAAGAGAGGAGAGCTGAGACTCTGTGGCAGTTAGAGCTCAAACACATTGTAATAAGGCATTCTTGATTAATAAAAACAAAACATTTTTTCCTGCATGTTATTGTCATGTTTATGAGTTCATGAATGAATGTCTTTATGAATTTATGATATGTTGTAGATGTATGTTAGGTATGAATTTGTAGGGATAGACAAAATTTACTGTCTTTGAGTTCTTTGATTCTAGGTTTGGGTTCTTTGAAGCTTCATGCAAGGTTGCATGACAGAATACCGCGGGTTCTGTAAGCCAGTGCAACGAGTGCACTTTTGAATTCTATGGAATTTTAGACAAGGATGTGCCAGGAGGGCGCACCGGAGAAAGTCATAGACTCAAGGAGGAAGCCTCAAGGTTGTTTAACACCTTGGAGGTGAGACTATGTATAGGAGGGCACAAGACAGAGAGAATTGTTGAGGGTTCTATAGAAGCTCTGCGAGGAGGGCATTGAACGCGTGCACAGAGTGCACAGGAGGAACTCTATTTTAGGTTCAGGGAAGACAGAACTACTAAAGGTTTTGTAGATCTCTACCAAGAGGGAATTGAGAGAGTGCATAGAGTGCACCAGGGAACTCTATTTTGAGTTCAGAAAGAAGAAGAAGTGTTAGGAGGAAGACCTTCACATGGTTACTGAACACCCTACAAGCTTAGCAAGGAGTGCTTGAGACAGGAAGTTGCGAGAGGGTATTTACATCCTTTCAAGGAGAGAAAGGGGCAGAGACCTTAGAGGCCTGAGAAATTGAAGCTCAAGGAGGACAAATACCTGTGCAACGAGTGCACCAGGGCAACACCTGAGTAAAGTGTTGACAGACAGACAGATGTCTAAAGGCTCATCAGGCAGCAGGAGTGGGAATGAGAGAGGACTTATTCTAAAGTCCCGAAGCTTAGGACAGATAACACCTTTGTGTGTAGAGACTCTGCAAAGAGTGCAAAAGTTGAGAAACCTTTCAAGGTTTTAGAGGGTAATAAGCTCAGGAGGAAAAGTGCCTTTGTGCACAGAGCCATAGCTACAAGGAATCACAAAAGTCGAGACACACTTTGGTGGATAAGAGTTGAAAAATATTAGGAGGAGGAACATAATTAGAATGAAAGCGGGAATCGAGGATATAGATTCGCAGAGGAAGCTGAGGCCTTTGATACATAGAGAAATATTCCAAGGATAAGGAAGAAAGAGTAAGATCAGGAGGGAGCACAAATGTTGTTAGATCAGCTGGAGAGAATAAGATCTGGACTGTAGAATTTATGTCCAAGAAAGCAAGAGAAGAGTGCATAGGAGAAAGATATCTAGGCTATCAGATATGGGTGCATGGACCGATAGCCATCGGATCCAGGAGAAGGTGCATGAGGTTTAACCCTCGTATGTGAAGAGGGGAACAAAAGGCCTATTTAGACATTTTGGCTATCGGGGAGATACAAAGGGAAAGAGTTAGGACTCTTGACCCATGAAATCCCAAAAGGATCATGATCGTCCAATAGGAGGACATGTGGCAAGTAGTTGAGGTTTCGAGGAAATTCCTGAAAGGAGGATTTCAACATTTCGGCTACTGGGAATGCAAATGGTAAGAGTTCAGAACTCTTGACTCATGAAATACCAAAAAGACACAAAATATCAGACCAGGGGAGGCTATGAGCCATTGATCCTAGTATGGAATGGAAGACAGACATTTTGGGGTTTGGTACTTCGGTATTTTGGATATGGGGATCTCGAAGGAGCAGAGATTTGTTGCAGCCGAGATTGCAAAGTCTCGAAACTTGAAATCTTGAGGGCATTCTGAGGAATAGCGCTAGTTCGTGTGATATGGATTTTATGAGAAGAATGAAATGAATACATATTATTAATAGGTGCGTAACAAAAAATAATAGAGATACAGTAAAAATGGTTTTCTATTCAATAACAAAATAAGCTGAAATTGTAAAATGCAGTGGAAACAAGCTTGCTAGAATGGTGGCGGCTTATCTCTGAGAAGAGATGTGACGACAGCATGCATTCACAAGAATAAGGTTACAATGAGGCTCTAAAGGCCTTTTTCAAATAAGAAAGAATGTCAAAAACCCTAAACATCCAAAAACCTAACCCTAGGAGATGAAGCGCCAAAAGTCATGTGGGCCCCGTTTGGGTAAGCTAAGTACATCAACTTCTCGGGGTCGTAACTTTTGCATACGATCTCCGTTTTAGGCGTGTGATAGACCATTGGAAAGGTAGCATTGAGGAGATTCATTTTGTGGGATCAATCATGCCTTTCACTATCATTAAGGAGATCAATACCGAAAAACCTTCATTTAGGCCCTCAAAATGGCCCTGGAAGTAAAAACTGCTAAAAATAGTAAATTGCCAAAAATGTTAGAAAGTTGTTTTGAGCTAGTTGGAAAAGGTGGGTGGCCACTGATATCCATATGGATCAATCCTCCCTCCTTAGTAAGCAATGGTCTCCATTGCATTGAGGTCCCCCATTAGATGAGGAAATTTTTGCTGAATTTGGCCCCGGGTGAGCCACTTGCCTTGGTGCAGGAGCTGCCTTGCTTTGACGACTCGATAAAGCTAGATCCTTTGTTGTCAAGTTCCCTTGATATGTCTGTCCACAATATTATCTTTGGATGCGTTTTGTATGTAGTCGGGGTTGAGCTATGTTGGTTTCAGCTATTCTGCTACTTTTGAGGTGTCCAATAATGGTGGGAAATAAGGGCGAAGGAGATCCACGTTGAACATTGGGTGTAGGCCAAGGAAAGGAGGAATGTTGAGCTCAAAATCATAATCCCCCACAACCTTGGTGATAGTGTACATTCCATAATGGAGTGGTAAAAGCTTCCGATGGGGTCCTGTAAGGCATTCTTTCTGCAAGTGCAATCAAACTTTGTCGCCCACCTGAAACTTATGCGGCAACCGATGTTGATCAGGGTGTTGTTTGTACTTGTCATTGGACTTCTGTAGGATATCCTGAACTTGTTGGAGGATGTGATGGATCCACTCAATGAACCGGGTGGATTTGTCAGATTCAGTTGGAGTAGGAGATGAGTCAGTCGAAGTGACCGCAAGGGGAAGTGCAACATCTATGGGACTCAATGGTTGGAATCCCAACCCCACTTGAAAGGGGCTATGGCTGGTTGAGAAATGTAAGGCTCAGCTATAGCTATGCTAGAAATAGGGAAGGCTTTCATCCCATGTACGAGGGTTCTTTGAATTATACATGCGAAGGATATGTACAATCATTCGATTTACAACCTCGGTTTGGCCATCTATCTGGGGGTGGAAGGCCGTGGATTTGGTGAGCTTGGTGTCCAACAATGACCAGAGGCTCGACCAGAATGTGCTAAGAAATCGACTATCCTGATCTGATACAATGGTTTGTGGGATTCCAAAATGTACCCAAACTCGTTCAAAGAAGATCTTGGTAGTGGCCTCTGCTGTGATGCTCTTCTTGCAGGCAACCATAATTGCCATCTTAGAAAAACGATCAACAACCACAAAAATATAGTCATTTCCGCACTTGGTGGATGGGAGGCCTGACATGTAGTCCATTGAGATGGATTACCATGGCCTGTCAGAAGTAGGAAGAGGGGTGTACAGGCCCTGTTTCTTAGTGGTCGGTTTGTCAATAGCATAGGCAGTGCAGGACCTGATATACTTGCCAACCTCCTGTTGAAGTTTTGGCCAGTAGAAATGTTTCTGTAGCATTGCCACTATCTTTTTGACGTTGAAGTGTCCTATCACCCGACTGTAGTGGGCTTCCCATATCAGCTTCGCTCGCTCACTTGATGGAACACAGATATGGCCCAGACGACATAACAACCCATCCTGAAGATGGAAATTATCGACAACTGCATTTGCACCCAACATTTGGTAGGTGGTGGTGAAGTCAGGATCTGTCTCATAGAGTTGGGGCCATCCATATGTCTCATGGCCGCAAGAGTCTAGCATCGTGGTGAGTGCTACGACTGGAGGTCTGCTGAGGCAATCAGTGATGCGATTAGTGCTTCCTATTTTATACTTGATGTTGAGGTGGAATTGTTGCAAGTATGTGGACCACTTTTGATGGCAATCATTCTACAGTTTTCCTTGTGTCTGCATGAACTGCAGTGGCTTATGATCAGTGTGGATGACTGTCTCCTTCCCAAGAATGTAATGTCTCCACTGGTGGCATGCTTTCACAATGGAGTACATTTCTTTGTTGTAAGTAGGGTACTTACAGACAATATCAGATAGTGTCTCACTATGATAGGCCACAGGGTGGCCCTGCTGAGTGAGAATGGTTCCCACAACGTAGTCTGAAGCATCTGTCTCGATTTCAAAGGGATACTGCAGGTCTGATAGTGAAAGTACTGGGGCTAAGCACAAGCACTGCTTCAAATCATCGAACACTTGTTGTTGGGACTGGCCCCATGAAAATTTTGCCTTACCACCACCCATGTTTATTTGGTTGAGGGCCCATGCAATATGGGAGAAACCCAACACAAACCTGCGGTAGAAATTAGCAAGTCCCAAGAAGCTCCGAAGCCCAATGAGTGTTTTTGGGGCTGGCCAGTCACAGATGACTTGGATCTTGGCTGGATCCACATGTACGCCATGCTGATCAATGATGTAGCCTAGGTAATGGAGCCTGTCCATACCAAAGGAGCATTTTTCCAGGTTGGCGTATAGCTTGCGTTGTCGTAGGGTGTGCAGAACTTGCTGAATATGCTGCAAGTGTTCGGCCTAAGTCTTGTTGTAAATTAGAATGTCATCCAGATACACCACTACAAAAGTATTGGTGAATGGTCGCAGGATATCATCCATCATCCTCATGAAAGTGGCTGGAGCATTTGTCAAACCAAGGGGCATGACCAACCATTCAAAAAGTCCTTCCTTTGACTTGAAGGCAGTCTTCCATACATCTATCTATTCAATCGGGACCTGGTGGTAGCTAGACTTCAGATCAATCTTACTGAAGTATTTATCCCCCATGAGTTGATCAAGGAGGTCATCGATTCAAGGAATCGAGTACCAGTTTCTGACAGTGATTTTATTTAGAGCTCGATAATCAATATAGAGTCACCAGGTTCCATCTTTCTTCTATACCAACACGATTGGACTCTCGTAAGGTGATGAGCTAGGGTGGGTGTGCCCCTTGTGGAGCAGTTCTTGGAT
>JASDQU010737929.1:2353-40410 GCA_032191745.1 Picea mariana
ATGGATTGGGGGGATCGGAGGGTGGAGGAGGGTGAGGTGGAGGCTGGTGGGGAGACGAAGGCTCCTCGATGAGCTTTGGAGCGACACCCAGGGAATTTCCATGGTTATCGAATCATTCAACACTACAGACATATGGAGAAGACAAGGGAGGTAATTCTGGAGTAGTGTCCCATTTGGGATGGTGGTCTGGAGAGGTGGTGTGAGTTGAGGCATCGGGGAGCTCTAGGGTGGAGGCATGAGCAGATTCCTGAAGAAATATTTCAAGAGACTGCTTTCCATGACACCTCGAGCCTCTGCCTCTTATTGCAAACCAAGCCTCCACTTGGTTAGATTTACCCCAAAGTCGGGGCATCAGGAGATACGCCAAAAACCAGAGGTGGAGCTAGAGGAAACTATGGAGCGAAGGAGCGGTTTTGAGTCAGGACCAAGATAAAATGTGAACTGAAGGATGAGTGTGAGGTGCAGGAGGCTAAGACCACCAAGGACAGTGTAAGGGTAGAGAAATATTGAACCAGAGGCAAAGAAGTAAGCATTATGGAGGAGGGAAAGACACAGGAGGCCGAGAGCTCAAATGAGCCATGGCTTTCCAGATTTCGGGCCTAAAACCACTAAACCGAGCGAGGTGATGGGACTTGGCCTGAATCCAACCCATTTCATTTACGATCTCGTGAACTGGAGCTCCAAATTATTAAACTAAGACGAGTGAAATTGAATGCAGGGGCTCATCGAACGAGGATTTAATTGCATGGAGTAAAGGAAGAGGTGAGTGTGGGATGAGTTGGTGCGAGGTGGCAAGAGTTGTGGCTAGGTGTCCACCCGAATGGCCATCCACTCGTCCTTTCTGATAGCACCCCATCCGGGGGTATATATATATATATATATTCATTTATATTAATGTGCATGTCTAAATAAAATTATTTCACTCAAAAATTTAAGAATAATGGAAATCAATATATTTCAAATAGATATTATTTATTAATTAAACTTTTCAACGCATTTCAATTTGAATAGAGTAAAAAAATTTGTACATCTAAATGGAAGCATAATTGAGCTTTCTGGGGAAATTTAGTTTATCTAAGTATGTTTTTGTCTATGGTCGATCTAGTTAGATTCATTTGGTAAGCATTGATCATTGAGAAGTACACGGTGGTGTAGACTAAATATAATAACTTCGAGGGGGTTAAATGGATTATCATATGTCCACTAAATTTACTAAAATTTAGTGTAAACACTATTCACTAACGTTTTAAAAAACAATATTTTACAATAATGGAATTCGTTATTGTATGAAAAATTATTTAATTATTATTTATATAAAATTTAAAAATTGTATTGAACAAAAACTACTTCCATTTAGTTACGAATTTTTGGAAACATGTTAATGGTTCAAAAATTAGAGGCAATTAGTAGAAGTGAAAGTCTACTCACTTATGAACCACCAACTAGTTATTCTAGGTAGTGTGGTTTTTCTTGAATAATAGTGACTAATCGACTCCCTGGTACTCATCAAATTAAATCAAAGTATTGAATAATTTAATATGATAAAAAAACAATAAACTAAATCTTTACAAAACATTGTCAGAAATGAATTGTTGTATAAAAACATATATAGAAGTTTGTTTAATTATATAATTTTTATACAAAATCTAAAATTTACGATGAAATAATATGAATGTACTAGTTGAAATATTTGGAAACGTTTTTAAAATATTCAAAATATTAAATAAATAATGTTATTTTAGCGTATAATTTTAAAGTAATATAAACCATTGGAGAACATTGACCATAAAAATACAAAACATATATCATAAATTCTTGATAACGTCATATGTTATTTCATTTGTTTTTCCTGTTTATATAATAGTAGTCACTTCTTAGTTTATTTTGTGTATATAATAGTTGTTGTAAAGCTTCCTGTGACACCCACTGAGCACACGTGCTCCTTGGGAAGACTCAAGGATGAGTTGGTCAAAAGAACTGAAGTGTTATGGGTAAAATCATGAAGATGGGTAACACTTTTGCGAGAATCGGGTATCCAAAATCCTAGTGGCATTTTTTCGGCTGAAAGATGGATTTTCTAGAAGAAAGTTCACACGTTCAATCTGACGGCACCCCCGACAATCGTGTATAATATTTTTTGGAAGAATTTGTTTCCTACACTAAGCATATTTCATCCGAAAGGTTTATTTTTAATGGTTTCTGTTAAAAAATACTTTTCGATCGAAAGAATATTTCGGTCAAAAACCTACAAATTAGATCGTGTTCAGGAAACTATGAATTCTCTCGAGCTTACTTGAACTTTGGAGGTAGAAAATGCCTACAATTACTCAAAATTTAGTTTCAGAATCGATATCAACATTTTTAAAATTGAATCTACTTTCATTAGATATTTTTTTTTTTCATTTTCATTGTTTTTATCTAATTTTATTTAATTTATAAAAAAATGACTCCATAATATTTTCATGTGACATTATGATTCAGTGAAATGAAAAATCCATATCTCTAAAAGGACACAGTGTAAAATTATGGAAATTTTGTATTCAAAATCCTTAAACTTTTCTCTTCAAAAGGGTATTTTTTAGATTTTAATTTTAAGTAAAAATTAAGATAAATACATGGTGGGTGAAAACATGTGTTTAAAAAATGCAACCTTTTCAGATTGGTCAACTTAAAAAAATTCTAGAAATTATAATATTCATCTGTTAGATTCAAAGCTATAGTCATCAAAAAATAGAGTCTTTGTATATTGTTGCAGTATATTTTGTTTGTCAAAAACAAAAGTTTAATAATGGATTCATTGTTGGGGGAAAGCATAACTCATTATCTTTCCCTTCATTTTTAACGAACATATTGTCAAACAATTGCCAAATTCACATATCAAATGTCAATAAAAAAAATGAAAAATAGTTAGTAGAAAGCTAACAGAATTCTTCACAAGTTTTGCTTTTACTGTAAAGTGAAATTCCACATAAAAAAAAACACTTTTTTTTACCAGAAGTTGAAGAACATGTTAAAATATATATTTTTTTCTCATAAAACAAACAAAAGTGTTACACATCTTCATGATTTTACCTTTATGAGATTAGTTGGCTGGAGTAAGTCTTATAGGTGGGGGAAGGAGGACCTTGGGAACAAAATGGTGATGTGTGGACCTAAGGGGCCATGCACCTCACTTTCCTTGTGACATGGGATGAAGACTTGAGTTGTGTTGGGGCAAGGACAGGGTAACTTGGGCACTTTCATGAGTGGACTCACTTTCCCTTTGAAAAATGCATGTTGGAGAGGTTTGCTGACCCCATCAACACACTCAAGAGGATCAAGTCAGTTGGCTCAAGGAAGGAACACAAGGAAAGGTTTCACCTAAGTGAATGGGGCATGTCAGTGTGAGTGAACGCATCCAGGTGATGGGGCACACTAATCCAAATGGGAACAATGGTTCATGGCCACACGGGTTTGATGAATGCAATAAAATGAATGGGAATGTCAGTCTGGTTGGTCACATCAGTCTGCAAAGGGATGAAACCACCCCAACGGGTGTGAATATTCGAAACGATATGGTTGGAGTCATATAAGAAACACACACAAACACTCTTACAAAAAAAAAACTCTTCAATCAATTGGAGATAAAATATTAAAACAACCTTACATCTTGAGGGTTCCCCCTTTGGTTGCTAGAGTCTTTTAGTAAATCCTAGACCGGGGAGGATATTTTCCTCCATAGGGTTCCTTGGCATTGTTCCCTCATGGGGAACAATGTGAAGAACAACACATTGCAATATGTTAATGGTGTAGACCATAGATAAAATTCTATGTATGAATTAAAGATGAGGACAAGTAGTGAAGTTAGGGATGGAGATCCGATAGAATCAATTGATTAATTCAAGGAGACATTGTGGAGATAGTTATGCATATGGTTGAACTAAATATATAATTATAACATGCTTGTTATGGTAACCTATTGTTATATAAAGGGACCAATTATACAATAGAAATACACACATGAATAATTGATTGGATAGAATTTCCCCTTCATATGTTTATTGAGTGTAAAATCCGTATGTCTCTTGCTTAATATTAGTTTGAGTTTACTTGATGTTAATTATTCAACCTAACATTTATTATTAGAGCCAAAAGAAGAAGAGAATAAATTTTGGACCTAGGAATACAAATAGAGAAACTCAAATGATGTGATCCATTAAAGGAATCAAAAGTGAAGGCCCTTTTCATGAAGGACAAGGATATCCTCATCGAGGTGAGAAATTTCCAAATAGTCGATGCCCCCATCAATATTTATGTAGAAATTCATGGGAAATTTTATGATATGAAAATTTTCATTAAATTTGGGAAGGATTGTTCACATACCAATTATTTGTTTTTTTAGGTGACCTTGTTGAGATAGGTTTTTACACTATGGAGACTTTCTTGCTACTTCTTGCATTGAAGGATCAACATCTTGATCGAATCACAATCATTTGGTTAAATCATCAGAGTTGATAGACTATACTAGTATACAGGTTCTATAAAGAATGCTTTTGGAAGTATGGACCAATAAATGAGTGTTGGTAGCAAATAGATTTATTTGACTATTTGACTCTAATTGATCTTATTCAAAATCCTATCTTTAGTGTACATGATGGTCTTTCTCCTATGATGTCAAATTTATATCATATTAGAAAAATTGATTAAAAACGAGAAGTGCCTCATGATGGTGATATGTCTGACCTTATTCAGTCAGATTGGTTGTGTTATAAATCAAAGAGGTGTTGGATTTATCTTTGGAGAAAATGTTGTATCTATAATCAATCATATTAAAAAAATTGATTTCATGTGATGTTCTCACTATCTAGTCACACATATTCAGATTTGTGTTTGTATGATATCAACCAATAGTGTATTAGATGTTGATTCAAGTTGAATATTTGAATCATGCTAGTCTCAGGTTTAGGAAATGCAACTATAATGCAAATAGATATCTAGAAGTTGTTAGGATTTCTAGCAAATCGATTCCATTTATGAAAGAGGTATTGTGATATGCTAGATTTATTGTGTGTGTGTGTGTGTGTGTGTGTGTGTGTGTGTGTGTGTGTGTGTGTGTGTTATATCTGTGGTATGTTAATGAGAAATATGAGAGTGAAAGTTCTAACCCAAAAATTGGTGAACCCAACAACCATTGAATGAGATTTAACTTGAAGTCAAGGTTATTATACATATTGCAGAAGGTGTAATTCTATTGAGCAAGGTGAAGAAGATTGATTGATTTACTGATTAAGTCATGCAGATCAAGAAAACACTTGAGACCATAATTTTTTCATAGGAAATAAAAGATATGATTGATGTTTTTATGGAGAATGCAAAGCTAAATGTATTACAAGAACCTAAACACATCACACCATTAACACTAGTTTGAAAATAAGCACCTTAGTCAAAGAAGACTAACATTAAAAATAAAGATTCTTGGTAGTCATGAAAGTAATAGGAAGAAACCAATAGAAAATAAAATCCAGGGACCACTAGAAAATAAAATTCAGTATTAAAGAAGGACAATTATATTGTTTTTGCATTGAAAATTATGCGACATATATGGAATGTGAGTGGTAAGCATGCTTTTAAAAACTTATTTAAATGAAGGCTAAGTATAGTTAAAGATAAACTAGATGCATGGTTGTCAAATTAATTGTTTTGGCCTTGGATATTTCAAAAATGGCTTATATGGTATCCATCTTGATGTGTGTGGTACCATTGGACATGTACTTCTGCATTGACATGTGTCTAGCATGTGGAATATTGTGAAATCCTTCTATCCTTGAATTTAATTTACTTAAAAACAATTAATTAAAGTAAAAGTGTTTTTATTATCTAATTGAGTTATTTAAGGAAAGTGTTAAAATTAATTAGCATGTAAATTTCAATTGGGTGTGAGAAGTATCTCAACCGTCAATCACTTTGGATATTAGGTTTACATTGTAAATCATGATTATAAAAGCAAGGCTAGGGTGAAGGAGGAATACACTTTTGTTAGATAAACTTGTGAGAGAATTTGGCGAGAGATCAAGGTTGAGACTTTTGTTGATATGCCAATGTCAAGGATAGAAAATTAGGACGTTTGCTAGTGTGTAGAGTGTAGAATAAAAGAAGGACTTTTACTTACAAGAGAGTGAATAGATCTCACTCGTTGGGTGAATATATTTCATCGAAGTATTGATGCAGAGAGGGTTGGATCACAAAGGACCATGATTCAACATCTTGGATAAGTGGAAAATGGATTTCATCTAGAGGTCATACATGTCAAGCAGAAGAGAGAGAAAATAAAGCCACAAGTGGGTTTCAACTGATAAAAGCCAGAGGAAAACATAGCATCGTATAGAAGTTTCCATACAAAGTTTAGGTACATGTACGTAGGTCCTAGTGGAGACAGTCACGTATGTATGTGGGTTTTCTAAAAGAAAGGCATGTGCACTCTGGGGAATGTGTTGGTATAGGGTTGTATAGTAGCAGATGCATTTTCAGGTTTGTCTACAGTGTATACTCTCTTAGTGGGCCATTTTCCCTATTATGAGAGCCCTTTCTCAACCTTAATAAAAGAATCTTTGAACTCGTTTTCCCTCTGGGTTTTTTCCATGGATTTACACTTGAAAAATATTGGTGTCTTATTTGTGATATTTTGGTTTACAAGTTTATGCTTTTACAACATCTTCAGTTGATTACTCATGTATGATTTTAGTAGATAAAGTAATTTTATCTTGAGATAAATGTCGAGTGCTAGGTTGAACCGGTAAATATCAACAATCCAAGATTCTTGTTGAAGAGAGACATGAGGTATAATATCCTAATAGGTCCATGAGAAATTACAATGTTTTCAAGGATTAAAAATATTGGCTTAAATGTTGGATTCTAAATAGTAAGGTATTTTAAATTGAAAATGTAAAGTCACCCTAAGTTGAAAGTAAAAAAAAATTGTTGATATAAAGATTCGATTCAAATCAAGTGAGCTTATTAATGTGAGTCAAAGTTCGAGAGTTTGACAAGTTGAATCAAAGCCAAATTGAAAGGAGTAAAAAATTGAGTATTCAAATTGTAATAGTCAAAGTCAAAATCAAGTCATGTCTTTAGAGTCTATCATGTCATGAAAATATATTAATGTAAACATGGTTGAAAGAATTGATTTCTCAATGTTGTGACATTTAGTTTGGCTAAATATTGTCACAATTGTGAGACTATGTTGGAATTGGCCATTTAGAAATTAGAAATGGTTTAGAGAATCCATTGAGTAGCAAAAATAAATATTATGAAGACATCAAGTATATCATGATGAATCTATGAAGAAAGCAGAAGACAAAATCCTAATGAAAGAGTCATACTTTATAGATATGTTGTAGCCAAAGTAAGATGAAATAAGATGAGGAAGAAAGAACAAGATGATACAGGAAAGTACAAGCACATTGAAAGAATAATAAAATAGTCTCCTGAGAATGAACAAAAGAAGAAAGAGGAAATGATATATTGGAGAGAAAAGAAACAAGGATTGTTGGACAATTGGTTGTCATTGATGTCAACCCTTGCTGAAGTCTGAAATCCCTAGAGATGTGGTTGAGATTCATGGTGAGTTAGTTATCATCGATGGAGTGGTTAATGTCAGAAGATGTGATGGGCACATTTGATGAAGTATATATGAAGCCCCGTAGGTGTGGTTACGGTACCCAAAGTTGGTTGACGAATAAGGATAGGAAAGAAAATGTAAATGTAGGTAATATACTCATAGATTGATGCAGGAGCATCGTAAGCAACCAATGAAGCAAGCGCGAAGGAAAAGACAGTTGGAAACGCAACAACACACATTTTGAAAACATTTTAAATTTTAATGAAGAAACATTAACATAATAGTTGGGAGAGTGTATCTACATTTATGTTTTGGAGATTGTAAACAGATCTTGAGTGTTTATCTCATCTATCAAATACGAAGGCATTTAATTGTATTGAATGTAAAGTAGATAGGTCTTAGTTTTTGATTAGATAGCTTAAATATGTAGGGGGAAAAATCGTAAAAGACACCCTCGCTTGTATCATTATAAGAGTTGAGTAAGATGTAGAACTGTAGAGAGTAAGAAAATAGAGAAAAACCCATGTACATGAATACTTGAGTTAATATAATAAACCTTTGACTCACATTCATGGTGTTATTATGCTTGTTGGTTGCGTCTATTGAATGGTATGTATAGAGTCGCTTACATTCTATGTTTATGCATTTGTTTCAATGTTTCTTTACGTGTATGATTTCATGCTAAAGGTATGAAGTCTGAGAGAAGGGAAGAACGAGTTTCAATTGTTCCCTTTTCTGAGAATTCCTACAAGGAGTGAAGTGAATGTCCGCAAGGTGTGCGTTGACCAAGTTCTAAGTTTTATCTCAGAAAGCTCAGAAGGAATACCATTGTATTCATATCAGTAGACATGAAATATTTGCCTAGAGTTGTGTAAGATGTTTGTAGGCTGGTTAAGGCATTGAATGTTATCCACTAAGGGGGAGGATTGAAGGATTGTCATTGCAAGAAGTGTATAGAGTCAGAAGGAAAAACCGTTAGAAGTTATTTACAAATTCCGCAAGGAGTGCGTGCAAGGAACGTTTGGGAGATACTTGAGTTGAAAGTGAAATATCAGAAGGGACAAAACTATTGAAGTGTTCAAAGGGAGTTGAAGGTCGAGGTGACCCGCGAGAGGGAAAATTCAGAAGGGTTGATGACATAGTGTTTGGCGATGGAGTTTTAAAATAGAAAGGACAGTGGAAATGCTTCCATGGGAAGTGTTGATCTATTGTGGGTCGTTGGGTCTAGTTAACCAGCAAGGGAGATAGGCTAAGAGTTGTTAGGCTTTAGAAGCTCAAGAGTAATATTTCCTGTTGGATTTAGATCAATGAGGGTCATTGATATCACGTCCTTCAATTTCACCATTTTGGAATTCGGGAAGTGGAGGAAGTTGTGACTCAGAGTTGAGAGTCACGAACTTCTGATTCACAAAGCCTCGATCTAATCAGAATCATTATCGTGGTTTCAGAAGTTGGAAAATGAAGTTGTTGCATAGAAAAATGTTGATACCTGAAATCTCGTGTGCCGAAAAGATTTTGCCCCAACTTATAGTCAGAGGTCACATAAAGGAAAAGTCAAGGGAGGAATCAATTTCCCTTGGGCCTTTTCGGATTTCGAGGATTGTCAAGTCAAGGAGGACTTGCATCTAGGATCGCAAAGTTGCAAAACCTGAAGTACCCTTTCAGGTGAAGGTTGTGTTCATATCAACGATCAAGAGGGAGAGAGTTGGCACTTAGTGCTTGTCTGCACAGGCGTAACTCATAATGACCTGTGGATGCACACCAGTGTGTGTTAGAGATTTTTACAGGAAATCAAAGAGTCAATTCAACTCAAGGGGAAGATAAGAAACAATCCTAAGACCGAGAGGTCATGCATAACCTAATGAGGTAGGGGGTGTTGTGTCAGAGTGGTATTAGATCCTAGCCTACAATTTTATTTTTGTTTTCTGCGGGGAATAAATTGAAACAATGCTGCCAAGAAGGAGAGAAAGACCAATGCCCGATCCAACTATGTAAAGGGAGATAAGAGAAATCTGTGCTCGATTGGATGCTATGGAAACAACATAGATATGGACAATTGATGTTGGAGATGTCAGTGAAGCTGAAAGCGAAAATGAGGTTGGAGTTGAGGAAGAAGTCACAGCCAAAGACACTGTAGAAGAACGTCTATTCAGAGATGTTGCAAGAATCAGAGCCAAAGAAGAGATAGACATTCAGATGTATGAAGGAAAATTAGACATTAAAGAGCTACTAGATTGGTTTAGAGCTCTGGACAAATACTTCGACTATGAGGATGTCGAGGAAGATAAGAAAGTTAAACATGTTGTCACTAGACTTAAAGGGCATGCAGCAGTGTGGTCAGATGAACTGCAAGCTGGCAGGTATTGCAAAGGCAAGCAAAGAATCAAAAGTTGGGGTAGGATGGTTGCAAAATTGAAATCCAAATTTTTACCCAAGGACTACCCAATTAATATGTTTTGAAGAATGTAGAACTTGAGACAAAAAGGGATGACAGTGAAAGAATACACTGAGGAATTTTGCAGGCTCAACATCAGAGCTCGTCATCTTGAAAGTGATGATGAAAAGGTTTCTAGATACATGAATGGTCTAAGATGTGACGAGCCCTTTCTTGGAATAGGATTGAATGATATTTCTGCAAATCTCCCTTCAACTCCCAAGTGGCCTCCGCAGGGCTAGAGTGTTTCCATTGCACTTTTACCTGAGTGACGACTCTGTTCCAAAGTGCTATTTCTCTCCAGTCCAGAATGCGTAGAGGTTCCGCCTGGAAGTTTCCTTCTGGTTCCACCTGCATCAAGTTCCAATCAATCGTATGAGTAGGGTCATGGACATACATTTTCAACAAGGAAACATGAAATACATTTTGAATTCTTAGATTATCTGGAAGTCCAAGATGGTATGCTATGGGTCCAATTCGAGCTAGTACCTCGAAGGGCCCAAAAAACCTAGGTGTCAACTTGGCACAGTTCCCGAGTTTTAGTGAACTCTTTCGCGCTTTGAATTTTAAGTAAACATGAACTCCCACTTGAAATTCTAAGTGTCTTCTATTATGGTCTGCATAACTTTTATGCCTGTCCTATGCCTGTCTTAAGTTTTGTTGCACCTCTCATACCATACTTTCCATTTCTTGGAAAATTTCAGGTCCAACCATGAGTCTGTCAACTAGATCGTCCCAGCTAATTGGTGTCGTAAAATTTATGTCGTATAGTACCTCGAAGGGGTTCAATATAGCTGAAGTTTGGTACCCATTGTTATATGCAAATTCTACCAAGTGCAGGTAGTCTTACCACTTACTCGGTTTTGTTCTTATGTAAATGCAAAGCATATCTTCTATGATCTGATTTGTTCATTCAGTATGTCCATCCATTTGTGGATGGTAGCTCGTGTTGAAATTCAAATTAGTATTTAGCCTTGCAAACACTTCTTTCCAAAAAGTGGACATAAATTTTACGTCTCTATCTGAGATCACCATTTTAGGAATACCATGCAATCTAAAAATTTCTTTCATAAATATTTTAGCGATAGTTATAGCTTTAAAAGTAGATTTCATAGGAATAAAGTGTGCAGACTTAGTGAGTTTATTGATTGCAATCATTATGTTTCTGAGTTTTAGGAAAACCTATTATAAAGTCCAGTGATATGGTCTCCCATTTCCATTCTGGCACTAGTAATGGCTGTAATAGGCTGGTTGTATGCTGGTGTCCAGCCTTAACTTGCTAACAATCTTGGCACCTAGCCAAGAATTCTACTATTTTTCCCTTCATATTAGGCCAGTAAAATAGTTTTCTAAGTGTTGTTATCGTTTTCTGGTATCCTGGATGGTCAGAATATAGTTTCTTATGCACTTTGTTCAATACTATTAACTTTAAGTTTGTTGAATCTAGAATGTAAAGTCTATTTTAAAATTGTAATAGTCCCTTCTTGTCGATACTTAGATCTGGTTTATCTGAGTTTGCAGTACTGTTATGTAATTATGCCATTATCTTAGTGTAATTTTCGTCGTTAATGCCTATTGTCCTTATTCTTTGTTCCAAATCACTTTTTGTCATGTTGATATTTATCTCAAATAACCCACACACTCTTCTGCTTAAAGCATCTACTATATTATTTTCCTTACCCTTGATACGTCTGACCTCGAAGTCGAATTCTCTCAAAAAGGCTAACCACCTTTCTTGCCTTGAATTAAGATCTGGTTGGCTAAACAAATATTTCACACCACTATTATCCGTCAATAGTAGAAATTTTCTGCCCATTATGTAGTGTTGCCACATTTTTAAGCCGTGTATTAATGTTGCCCATTCTAAGTCATGAGTGACATAATTTCGCTCATGTTCTTTTAATTTTCAGGACTCATAAAAAATCACGTGTCCTTCCTAAGTTAGGAGACCACCTAGTCCTTATTTACTCGCATCCACACAAAAGGTAAAGTCTTTATCTGGGTCTGCTACCTTCAATATGGGTGCAGTTGTCAATAATTCCTTTAGCTTGTTAAAACTGTCCTAACACTTCTGTGACCAGTTAAACTTGGTCCCTTTCATTTGTAATGACATGCTAAGGTAGGATATCTTCGAAAACCCCTCTATAAATATGCAATAATATCCGGTGATTCCCATGAATGACCGGATATCTGCTACATCCTTAGGTACCGACCATTCCATGATGGCTTTTATTTTCTCAGGGTCGATGACAATGCCTTCTGCTGAAATTACATGTCCTTGGTATTTTATTTCTTTTGAAAAAACTCAGACTTATCAAATTTGGTGTACAATTTGTGTTTCCTCAACGTTTGTATAAATGTTCTTAAGTGTTCTTCATATTCTTCCTTCATTTTAGAATACACCAGAATATTGTCAATAAAAACTGGGATGAACTTGTATAAGTATTGACTGAAAATACTGTTCTTTAGGCACATAAACGTCTCTGGTGTGTTAGTGATTCCGAAAGGTATGAAAATGAATTTGTAGTGTCCATATCTTTTTCAAAAATTTGTTTTTCTTATATCCTCATCCTTTATCCTAACTTGATGATAATCGGATCGTAAATCCAGTTTCGAAAATATCTTGGCCCCACCTACTTGATCAAACATGTCATTTATCCTAGGTAAGGGGTACTTCTTCTTAGTAGTGATTTTATTCAATTGTCTATAATCAATACAAAGTCTTAGAGTACCATCTTTCTTTTTCACAAAGAGGATTGATGCCCCCCATGGTAAAAAACTCGGTCTGATATACTCTTTGTCCAACAATTTCTGTAATTGTATTTTTAATTTTGTCAATTCAACTAAACTCATTTAGTAAGGTTCTTTTGAGATAGGGGTTGAACTAGGTAGTAGGTGTATGGAGAAGTATATTTCCCTTCTAGAAGGTAATTCTGGTATCTCATCAACAAACATGTCTCTAAACTCACGTAGGACAACAAAATCTTCTAGCTTTGCCTTATCCTCTTTTTCTAATAGATTCGTTACTTGGATGGCGTAAACTTGGCAACCCTTTCTTATGCATTTCTCGAATTGCATTGTTGAGACTTGTCTAACCGATACTGGTTTTGGTATACCTTGGGTTGTTCTCGTAGTGTCATAATCATATTTATAATTAAGTGTCTTTGTATAACAATCTAGAACTGCTTTGTTCTTTTCCAACCAATCCATTCCAATAATCACATCATAAGATCCTAGTGGTAGCATGTTCAGATTTGTTTTTATGTTTTTACCATCTAAATGGAATTTAAAATCAGAAATGAGGTCAACCACTTTCCTTTTTGTCCCTATTTCTAGTTGTACCAGCCATGATTTTGCGTGTTTTATCCTCTTAAGTTTATTTCACTATAGTACACCCAGAGTGACATAACGTAACGTGGCTCCAGAATTAATTAAAATAAGAATTCAGGTGTTATGGATTTTACCTTTGATTTCCACCACCACGGACTGGTGGTCAGCTTGTCGACCATCTACGACTACATTTATTCGATGAACGCTACTGCCCACATCACCCATCGTCGAGGGTTCTTGTAAATTGTGTACATCAGTTCTATTGTTGAATTTAAACATGGACAATTCCTCCTTAGATGAGGATCTCCACATTCTCGACACTTTAATGGTTCTCGGGGACTGTCCCCAAATTTCTTAGTTCCCATATTTATTGGTTTACCGCTGCCTTCCATACTTGTATTATTGGAGTGAAAATCCTTTCTAAGAAATCTTTTTGCTACATTCCGATAAGGAGCTAGTTGGAATCCCTTCTTCCACTAGTTCATTCAATCTTGTTTCTTATCCTTCCAGGCTTTGGGAAACTCTACTCGTTGTTTGTATTAGTCATAACACATTTGTGATTTTCTGAATACTTCACTCAAGGACTTGGGGTTGTCAAACTCAATTCTTTCCTTGTAAGACTGTGGTAAACAACTTAGGAATCATTGGATTTTTACCTTGCCCTCCTGGATATAAGGTATGAACCTTAGTATTTCTAGGAATTTATTTATAAGATCCTCCATCATCATCTGAACAAGTCGTAATTCATAGAATTCTTTTGTTTTTCTCTCATAGTATCTTTCAGATAGGTACTATTTTTTTAAGTACTTCTTAAAGTTAGACCATTCCATCTATTTCTTTTTTAGGCCTTTGGCTAGTTTCAGATCTTGCCACCAAATGCTAGCTTTTCCTTTCATATTGTAAATGGCCATTATGACCTTCATATTGTTGGAATAGTTGTATATCTGGAAATATTTTTTGATGTCTAATAACCATACATCATCTTTCTCGCCTTTTCTGGATTCCCCGTCAAATGTAGCAGGTTTAATCTTCTTGAATTCCCCTTCAAGGTGATCTACTCGTTTCCTTTTTCTGTTTGTTTTTTCTTTATCTTTTGTTGAAGAGGTACCCTCAGATGATTTGTCCTCTTTTTCTTCTTTAAGACCAGAATTCTTGGAGGCCCTCTTACTGACCTCTTCTTCATGATTATCGTCCTTTGGGATTTTCTTGGTTACTATGTTGTGCAACAAGACTTCATTTATCTCTTGTTGTTCATGTTATGCTTTCTTCAGTTTCTCATTGTCTTCTTTGAAAACTTGTAGTTCAATAATAATATTCTTCATTGTTTCTAGTACTTCCATAAGTGAGATTCCGTCACTATTCTATCTTGGATCTCAAAGCGGTCCCTGCTCCGTATTTCCTTCCATTTTGATTTCTGCATCATCCTGAGCTACCATAATTCACACAAAACAGAAAGGGTTTTCTACTTGTAACAAAAAGGTTTATTAGTTTTGCATAAATCGAAATATTTGATAAGTAACTAAAATGGCCCTGTTTAAGTCCAGTATTGTAACCTTTTTTCTCTGATACCATATGTAATAGACCTCAAAACTACCAAATAAAAACAAATTTTGTTTATATATTCATCCTTAAATAGATTTGATATTCAAAGAATGTAGGATTTTCTATTATATTGTTTGACTCTTAAAGTTTGCTAGATTCCTTGCTGTCGTTGACTAACATTACTACCCAACCTAAAGTTTTCAAGTCAACATTATAAGATGTGCAAACTACACATTCCAATATTCACTTAAAGTCCTGTAATTATAATTACTTTCATATCTATATACACATACCCATTACAATAGGCTTAGACTACAAATGACTTTGGGACTTCTGGCCTAAGCCTTATGCATTATACTATACACATATTCACACAAACTCGATCAAAAGGACTTAGGCAAAATGTAAAGAGTTAGATTATACTCCACTGTGAAATGTTTTAATACAATCTAATCAAACCCCTTTATTTTAAAAGCATGTGGATAAGGGTAGTGGTTAGGTAAGGACTTCTGGGTAAACTTAGTATACGAATATACTATAACCCTCTGCCCGTGCTAGCAATCCCACTCGGCTCCACCTTTCCAATATGTAACATCAACTAAACATTGTATTAATTGCATTCATAGTGATTTAGGGTTAAAGGCTTCCATGAGTCGCACAGGTGCTTCCTTAATCCATAGCCCATTGAATGCCAAAGAAGGGATAGGTCTAACGAGAATTAAATCATGGCTAGGCCATTAAATGGGGTAGGGTGTATGTTAATGTCTAGCCCATCATCTGACCTGTTGTGCAATATGGGTGTGCCAAGTCTACCTCATCACATGGCCTTTCATACCTGCATCCTTCATTCTCCGAGGAAATCATTCTCTAGGTTAATGAAATTTTCTCTTGTCGTGGGGAGGTTCTCCGGAATCCTAGATCTGTGACTCCATTTTATTGGCGAAGGGAAACAACTGTGAGGACTTCCTCTGATGGAGGTGGCATCTCCATCTAAACAGCTAGAAATTTTTCTCATTATCTTTGCATCTCTAGTCATGGATTAGTGGTTGAGTTCTCTTTCTCTTGTAATCACCCTGGATTAACCTACACGTCATAGTGGTTATACTGATTGTTGGTAGTTATTTTCTCATTTCCAAATCTCAAAGGCTTCTTGGAAAGTTCCTTTCTCCTCATAAGTAGTTTTCATTAACGTATCCGTATCTATTCAGGGAGTTATGAAAGTCTTGATACCTCCTTCCTTTGTTTTCTTGGTGTTTTGTAAGTAGTTTTCCTTTAGGGAATGATTTTCCCGCTCTACTTTACTATTCTGTATCATCGATTGGGTATTGCGTTTACATAGGACTTATCTAGAATTCCATTCCAGAGGCTAAAAGTATGAGGGTGGGAATTATCCTATTATTGCAATATATTTGTGTCCATACTGAAAGAACTTCCATTTCATATTCTCTAATTACCCGTTGTTGTTGGTATTCTTCGAGTGGTGTTTGAATAATGTCTTCCCCATCCTAGCTCTGTTTATCCAGCTCTAAGTGTTCTTTCGCTTGTACACTGTCCTCAACCATAACCCGTAACTCCAAGGAAAAAGTCGAATAATCCCTTCACAGATTTATTCTCTCGATCTTGAATTAGACTAGTAAATACTTATAGATTTTGTAATGACTTACCGTGGTCTGTCATTATGTCTGAATCAGTCTGTGTTAATTAAATACCCTTTTTGTTATCTTTAAAACCGATTTCTGTATTTACATTTTAGCCATTTTCATATTAACTGTTTCGATTTTATTTCCCTACGAGGATTCTGTCGATTATAATCTCTAAGTCTCGTCTGTACCTTGGTAACTAGAGTATACTCATCCACTGAATAATCTTTCTAGAATTGGTGCTAGAATTACTATTATATTTACGAAAATCATATTTCTTGTATAATCCCTTTTCTTTCTTTTGAACTCGAAGTTGTAACTAATGATGGAGCCCTGTTTTGATGTGAGGGTACACATCAGTTTATTCAATCTTGCTCCTCCCCTTTCAGTTTGTTGATGGGACACTACTGGGAAATGGAACACACCCATGGAAAACCAAAGATAAGTACAGGTTCTGTCAAATGATAAATTTCATTCTGTTGATAATTTCATTCACCCTTCTTTCGTATAGTTACTAATATTTCAATGGTACAATTTTGCAGAGTTCTCGTCAGTGAAAGGTTTCGGATATCCACGCCTATCCTTGGCATCAAAGGTATTCGGGTTCCATTGTCGTAACCCTCTTTGTCTCATCTTTTTAGTTCTAGAATAAGGGCATCATCCCTTTCCATTCCTTTTATTAATAGTGTAGTTTTGTTCTGACTTTAATATCGTTTGATTTAAGGGTAAACCTATCTTGTGGTAGTATTCCTATTGTTGGAATAAAACATAGTATGGGGTATTTATTTTTTTCAAATCTGGATGAGATATGTAATGTGTTCCTTAAAATAAATTCAAGGTTTTCCTCCTGCCTACTTGTAAAATCATACGGGTTATTTCATCGGTTTAATATATCTTAGTGTCATGCTGGCTTCTTCAAAATTAGAATTTTGAATTAAAAAAAAAGTGATCGGCTATTGCCAACTGTGTGTATATCTTATCTGTAGTTGACTCCAGATAGCATGATGGTAAAATAAGTTCGGTTTGTGTCCATACTATAATCATATTAAATGCTTCCCTTTTTTATTACTAGGTGATTATGTTGTTCTTTACAAAGTTATGAATTTATCAGGAGTATGTTTAAATCTTGTAAAGTTTATAGGGTGTCCTTTTTATTTCTTTGGGCCTTCGTGCCTCTCGTGACTAGTTCTGGAAAATTGCTTGTGTTAACCAATTCACTCAAAAAATTAATTCCCGTAATTTGATATGTGGTCCCCTAAACCAAATTGTCCTATAACTTTCCATTAAACACTTGTTGATATAAAAAATATGTAATTGTTGTAGGTTTTATATAATAATTCTTGAAATTTGCAAGGTTACTTCCATACTTAAATATATGTATATATCTTAGGCACTTGCGATTATAGTTATATCCTAATAATCATAACTGTTCAACTTGTACATGGAAGAAATCTCAGCCAATTACTATACTTCTGTGCATACCTTTATATATCAGATAGTAAGTATATGTCCATACATATATATACCTACATTATTTAAGTTCCGTTTGTATTATGTACATAGGTAATTCCAATCTGCAATACAAATTATTAGTGGGGTTTTCACCTACAGTGTTTTATTTTATTACAATAGTGAACCAATCCATGTAACTTATTCTTCCAGAAGTTTTTCTGGGCATATCCTTTCAGCTGGTATATTTATGGGAGTTTAGTATTCATAACAACAATAAGATGCAACCAAGATAATCCATTCAGAACTAGTATAGGGGCATTCTATCAGTTCCTAAGTTCAATAGGATGCATTCAATCATTCGTTCATAGTATTAGTTCTATTCAGAATTAACAGATGCATTCTATCAAGTATTTAACCATATAACATTCAGCCAGAGAAGGGGAAGAAATAACATATATGAAATAATATGCTAAAAGACAGAGGGAACAACCACGTTCCTCCCAACTGTAGAACAGGGGAGCCAAATCACTTGCCTGGTTCACCCCCTAGCCTGATCGTGAATCCATGAGGGAAAATTTGAAATCTTCTCTTCAACAATGTTATCCTGTATTTGTAATCCTCTCCTTGCCTCACACTCAATATTTAGTGTTCATAACAACAAGAATATAGTAGTTCCTTTTCCGCAGCATACTCAGCAGCATCCTGCCTCCTCATATATGATATTTATCAAACCAATATTTTTCCTTAGGTCTTTTTCCCTTCCTTGGAAATTTTCAGGGGATGCCAATGACCAAATCCTTGATTTTCCACTTGTAAAAATCATCCGAGAGGTAGTTCCAACATGTTCCCTACTCATGGAGTCATGGTCAGCTAAATTTAACATGGTTGTTCCATTTTTCCTCCTGCAATAATTAAAACAATATTTTGTTTGCGTACAAGTGTTAGAGTCAAATAGTTAGATGGGTCAACTCAGGTCACTGCATAACAATCAAATAATAAATTTTAATTTATCAAATTCAAAATTTGGAATTTCCATAAATGAAAAAAAAATTCCAAATTTGAATTTACTAAAAAAAAATAATTTTTTTTAAAATTTCAAATTTCAAAAATACTTTATTTTTGGGGATTTCACAGTACTCGGTGTTAAGAACAAAAGGTGTCGCATATTGTTAAAGCGGGGAAAGGAACAACATCTGGATAGCTGCTAATAGCTTAGCTGAACGACTAATATAATAGGCACTCCCTTGTCGACGTCGGGGCAGAGTCATCTCAGCTGCCCCATAGAGACCAACCATGAAGGAAAGTCGGGTACTCCATTCCATTCTCCTACCCTTTTTTAGAAGAAGAAGGAGACCTTTTCCTATACGAGAGAAGAACCAAAGAAGGTTATCAGAAAGACTCCCTGGATCCTTCACATAGATTTGATAGTCTTCGACCACTTTCGTAAGTATGAACCTTGATTTCTCCAAAAGCCATTGGCAAGCCTAAAACATAGATATGACCCAGAAATCCATTAAAACTTAGCACAAATTTCAAATTTTGGTTCAAATTTCTCGATTGTGCAAAAACAAATTGGCTTGAATTCTGGTTTTTCAGCAAGGAGTTTTTTTTTTCCTCAGGTTTAACAGCGGCAGGAAAGGGAAATATTTTTTGGGTACAGTGTCTGGAAAACAATTCCGACATTTTTTGTCTGCGAGGGTTTGAGGATTCTCAAAATTTTCACCAAGTGTTTTGGATTTGTCTGTTTTTTTGGCTTGTGCTTGGCATGCACTGGGCTTAGAATAGTGGGTTTCAACCATGGATCTTTACCATGGTCCAAAAATTGGGAAATACATGAGAAAAGGGAAAGGCGTAGGTGAGGTGGCTGTGATGGAGCTCTCGCAGTGCTCGCTCGGTGTCAGAACGAGGGATCAAATGCTTGCGACAACTTCTTCACAGAAATACCACTGATGCCTTTGTGCCTCCAAATATGTGACTACGAGACATGAGAGCTTGACGCCTCCTCCTTCTTCCTGTGTGGATTCCTCCATGCACACATGCTACCTCGAGATTTTTTAGTGTTGTTTCGTACACCTCTGGAGATCGCGGTAATTCAGTCTCACCCTCCTTCCCACTTTGTCCTGGATTTGCTAGTCTTGTGACAGTGCAGATGGCCTTCTTGCTGACAGTGAAAGTGGTAGCTCGCTCCGTGTTAGAACGAGGGCTGAGAAACTTGTGGAAAATTCTTCACAGAAAGACCACTGATGCCTCGGTGCCTCCAAATCTGTGACTATGAAACACTAGAGAGCTCCGCACCTCCTCCTTCTCCTTTAGTAGATTCCTCCATGCGCACATGCTACCTCGATATTTTTCAGTGTTGCTGTGTACACCTCTGGAGATCACGGTAATTTAGTCTCACCCTCCTTCCCACTTTGTCCTGGATTCGCTAGTCTTGTGTCATTGCAGGTGGTCTTCTTGGTGACAGAGAAAGTGGTAGAAGGGTGGCTGAATGAGATGGAGTGTTCTATAATGACAGGGGGAAGAATCAAGTTCTATCATGGATCATGACTTGGCTCAGGCCACATGCCACATGAAGAAGAGAAACAGGGAAGGTAATAAACTAAGTCAGCCAATGGTTATTATAGGTTCAAAAATAAAAAGAAATATTGTATAGGTGTTAGAATTAGAAGTTCACTAACATAGTCTTTGGACACCGCAACCTTCATGCAATATTGGACACAACAATTGGACAACATGCAATCTTGGACACCTCAATATGAAATATTATATCAATGGGGTGGTAATCCTTTAATGTTTGGGAATTAATGCTAACTTGAAAGTTAACATTAATCCATGTTAATTCATGGATCAAATATGCACTTGAAAGTGCTTTTAAGCTAAGATATGGTAAGAGTGTGCCTAGGGAAGAGGCCAAATAAAGCCTCCAAATTAAAACTTCAACCTAAAAACCAAAACGACTTTGAAATGTGCGTGAAACTATTAAAACTTTGATTAAATTGTTTGGTTTTTGTGCCGTAATAATACAACCATGAACAATCGATTACTATAAGTCCCAAAGGGCAGGGACTAATAAGAGCTATCTTGAACTAAAAAAACATTACCGTCTCCAGGAAATAAAACGGTTAATGACGTCTCGCCATGAAACTTTTACAAACTAAAACTACCTTTCTTGTTAAGACTAAAATCGAGTTCCTTATTAATTGTGGATTTCCTTACCTGTAAAGATTAATATGAATGCAGAGATGCATAACAAGATCGACACCTATGTTCTTATAAGGATTCCCACCAATTTAACCACAAGCAGTTTCCTGTGACAGAGAACTTATATAAACTTTCTCTATTGTCGAGAGGAAAGACTCCTGGAAACAATTGAAAAAAGGAATATGGGGAAATGTTACAGAACCGTCTTGTTCAAGCGAAGACAAGCCTCAAGACCCTCACCCGGTCGTATGCAATCCGCATTAACGCTCAGCCATGTAACACTCTCGAGATAAATCAAGGGTATTGGTTAGCAGACTGGAGGGACATTCTCGTATCTACTAGCATTTATGAATATTTAGACACATCCTTTTCCCTCAAAATTCGACGACTAAACTGATAACAAATTAAAATGAAAGTTTCACCAAACCGTGGGTTGGCCAACTTTACCCGCTCGCTAGTATGAAATTTTTTTTTATATCCCCTTACATAATTATTTATATCGATGATTTACATGTTACCAAAGTCGCGAGGCTTACATATGTTTGTTAGTGTGTTGTGTCTCATTTGAAAGAATACAAGGGTGGCCTCCTTTGTTTTTTGTAACTTGAAGGAAATCAACTTTTCTCTTTGGTTATCCAGCTTATCATTGTATTACACTATCGATTTAAGAAGAGATAGTAGTAAGTAGCATATAAAGTTTATCTTACTATTTGGATGCTATCAAGAAGAGATAGTAGTAAGTAGCATATAAAATTTATCTTATCCTTTTAAAATATATTTATTTGGATGCTATCAAGGTAAGAAGAATTGATGACAACCTTCCATGGTTCCAACCTAGTCAATTTTATTTTTTTTATATGAAAATTGGGGTATGTAACATCCACTCACCCAATTCATCTCACTATTTTTCCACAGTCAAAAGTAACATGTAATCAACCTCCACCCACTCAGTTATCTAAGAATCAATATTGAAATGTAGAGATTTAATGGCAATGATACATGTGAAAGTATGGAATGCATTAACGAAGATTTTATATACTTCAAATTACTCATATCCATGGGATTTCATATAATTGGTCCATGTGGTGGATACTCGAAATAATGATGTATCATTTCACTATGACACATAAAAATGATTTGTTTAAAAGATTTCAAAATATAAAAAAAAAATAGATGTGCATGAAATTAAGTCGGTTATGTTGAAAGGATGATGTGCATAAGTATACCCATGAATCAGAAATTATAGCAACAAAAATACCTAATTTAACACCAAAGCAATTAGCATATTCCTACATATCTAGACTAAAACAATATACAAGGAATGTAATATAGATGTGTAATATTATCTTTGTAGATGATGCGAGGAAGAAAGCAAACTTGGTTGAAAACCAACTATCAAATCACCAATCAAGGTGCAATGAGTTTAATGAAAGAGAGTACTCCGGCCAATACCAACTCTGCTATAAGAATAACAAGAAAAACTATACAAATTAATGTTATTTTCTAGATGAGGAAAAGTCTATATTGATTACATGATATAAAAGTGAGGATCATAAACATCAAAGTTTTAGACTTTTAGATAAGCACAATAATTGCCACAAATGTAGAAAAAAATGGTCATTGTGTCACAAATACAAATCAAAACAATCATTATCATTACAATATTGTATATGAATAATAAGTGAAGGCTTCTTATGCAGAAGAGATGCTACAATTTCAAGATAATGAAATCACAACTAAAATATCATTAGCTACAATCATATGCACTTTGAAACCTTAAAAAGAAGAAGAATCATTGTTTCACAATCAAGTTCTAGGTCTTAAAGAGAACAATAAAGAACCTATATATGAATAAAATCCACCTTAGCCAAGATATATAGACAAAATCCGTGACTCTATGAATGAAAAACCTAGGATCTTACTTGTTTCAATAATAAGGAAAAATAGAACCTGTGACCTTAAAACATAACATAATCATAAAGAAGGATGTATCAATATTGATAGCTTTTTGAAGAACACACAATTTTGTTGATATCAAAATCACAAAGAAGATAAAAAAATTTGTATACGCTACCAAATATCTCATTATTACAATCACACAAGGTCAAAAGATTAATGGAAAATGAAGATGCCATAAGGTGGAGGTACGAAAAAAAAAACTTAGAAATAAAAGTACGATTTTACACTACACCACTTGGTAAGATGGATATTGTGTTACGAACAAAAAATTTGATTGTGGCAAGGTACGTATGCCATGAACCTGGAAGAAAAAATCATGGAACTCAAGTTGCAAAGGAAGAAGTAGAAGCTATATGGGTTAGGAACCTTATTTCACAAGGTAGATAGATCACAACCAATGGAAATGGAAAGCTTCAAAGAAAAATAGTTTACATATCAAAGTCATCTAAAAGAATATCATACTAATGATGACCAAGACATCATGTTATGAGATGAAATAAAACAATCATGAAGAATAATAATCACATTATAAACAAACCTTGCAAACATTTAATCACAAATTTAGAACGAGAATGAACTTCTAAAACCAACCATGAAAATTTTAGGAATACACGAGGAAGATGAAATTGCCTAAGGAAACTTTCCTTATGAATACTTTCAAGAGAAATCATTTTAAAGGGGAAGGCAATGTCACATAATAATAATAATAATTTATGCACCAAGGATCATACCCTTTCATACTCTTGACTAGTCAATGTGAATAAACATATAGTCACAAAGGATTGTAGATCTTTGCCTATTATTATTCGATCATTTCTATGTGTGGTTATTCATAAAAATATCAATTATGCTTCTTACACACCTTCTTAATATTCCTGCATAATCACTTACTCTATTACAATGTATTAATCTCTTTGTTGTAGTGAGGGTATGAAGGTGCTCTACAAAATCCAGTATGGGGGAGATGTTGTCACATTAGCATGATCCTAGATTAAATAACATTACATAATAATAATAATAATAATAATAATAATAATAATAATAATAATAATAATAATAATAATAACAACAACAACAATAATAATAAAGTCGGTTCAATTAAAAAAATCAAATAACTATATACTTATATAATTTAGATAACAACATGTAAATTAAAATCTACACATTAAAAAATTTGATCATCTCCATACTTAATAGATCCAAATTTAATATGGATCTAAACAATACACCAATTTTTTTAACTATCAACTTTTACCTTCACAACCTTTCACAACCCTTCTAACTATACATAATATTCACCTTGTGTATGATTTCTTTATGCCATAATATATTTTTCAAATAACATAATCTACATTTCTATCTATTTTTCTATTCTCACTCTCTTCATACTATTATGTTTGTACTTAGTACTTAGCATTACTGTTGCGTTACTTAACCTTTTTGGTGATGCACATAATGCCCTTCATCATAATCCTACGTGATCACTAACTTTTTCTTTTATAGTGATGTCTTATTGATGGTGCTTTCTTATATTATGTAATAAGCATTATTTAATAATAATAATAACAAGTTCACTTCTGAAACCTTTTCCACCTCATATCCAGTTAAAACCATCTTTCAAGAATCCACGTGATTATCTGTAAATAATAATAACAAGTTCACTTTTGAAACTTTTTTCACCTCATAGAGAGTTGAAACCCTCTTTCAAGAATCCACGTGATTATGTGTATCATCATTTGGTTGTCATGCCTAATAATTTGGGGGTGGTGTGTGCCACTTTTTTCACCTCATAGAGAGTTGAAACCCTCCTTGAAGAATCCACGTGATTATGTGTATCATAATTTGGTTATCATGCCTAATAATTTGGGGGTGGTGTGTGCCACTTTTTTCACCTCATAGAGAGTTGAAACCCTTTTTGAAGAATCCTCATAGAGAGTTGAAACCCTTTTTGAAGAATCCACGTGATTATGTGTATCATCATTTGGTTGTCATGCCTAATAATTTGGGGGTGGTGTGTGCCATTTCTTAAGATTCGATTGTTTTGGGATTTCATTGATTTTCTATCCATTATTTTATTTCAATTGAGACCAATAACTTTTATTTGCTTTTAGATTTCTATTCCTTTTCATTGATTGTCTATCCATTATTTCAACTTACATACGTAACTTTTATTTACTTTGGGATTTCTATAGTAAAATTTCTATTTCCTTTTCTGGATTTTCTATTCATTATTTCAAAACTGAGATTAGTAATTTTTATTTGCTTTGGAATTGCTATTTCCTTTTCATTGATTGTATATCCATTATTTCAAATGAGATGAGTAACTTTTATTTAAATGTCAAATTAAATGAAGAAATTTAATTTTAAAATAAATATATTTGAATTATGTTTTTAAATATAATAAGTTTGTATATATAATAAAATAATATTTAATTTTAAAATTAAATTTTAAATAAGTTAATTAAATTTTAAAATAAATATATTTGAATGATGTTTTTAAATATAATTATAAAAATAAGATACTCAAAAGTTTATATATAATAAAAAAAAATTAATTTTAAAATAAAATTTAAAATTATTTTTAATTGATTAAGAATTTGTATAACACTAATAGAATACTGACTCAAGAAAACACGGATTAAGTTTAATTGATTAAGAATTTGCAAGTTAGAAAACACGGATTTTCATCTAACCATCATGAATTATGATGGCTCTCGTTGAATTATCATGATAGATTTCCACCTACATATAGGAAAAGGTTGCTTTGATGAGTTCTCCAAAGCAAATAATTGGATCAAAGTCGCTTTCTTAAGGCAAATAATTGTATCAAAGTTATATCCAAAGATCCACACACTCTCAATCCACTACAGCTGTGAATTATTTAGACTACCAACGCTTAGGCTTTGGGTCTCGCCCAATACCAAACATGGGCCACATTAGGCAGGTTAACTAAAAAGTGTAGTCGTCCAATAACAAACCAAAATGGCATTGGCCCACTCACATGTAGTGGGGAAACGGTCTATTAGATTGATTACTCATCAGCTCATCTGATACAAATAAATTTAATTTTAACATCCATTGGAGAGAGCTTCCATTATGTATTCGTCACATCTTGCATCATGAGTAGATTATCTTCCATTGAATGGAAAGTTAAAAGCCACGACAAGACAGAACTTGGCAGGATTTGGCTTTTTAGCATTCCAATGGTCCAGCCTGTAGATAATGTATCTAAGGCCTCAATGATGGCTTGCCAAGAGTCACGACTTATCAACAGGAACATCTGACTGTCCGAACGAAAGAGCAACAGACAAAGACGACGTATCAACTGAAACATTTCTGCTCTCAATGCCCAAATCTAACATGTATGTCGGGAGTCTATTTTTCTCGTGATTTTGAGGACAACAGCAAGAACCCTACCGTATGTGGATCACAAAGGAAACTGTAAAACATTTTCGAAGTGAAATAATTATCCCTCTTGCCTGTTACAATTGTTTGGGCATGATGCTTTTGCTCTCTCGGTTTTTATCATATAAGAATTTGGGTAACTGTTACTGTTATTTAAAACATTTTAACTGTTACTGTTATTGAAATTTTTTTAACTGTTGCTGTTAGTGTTATTGTTATTATTATTATTTAAATTTAATGCTTTGAGAAATGTTTGCAGACACTTTGTCTTTCTTATATATTTTTAACGCTATTAAGTTGATACAAGCTTGTTTTTTAAAGTCATTTATACAGTCACACCACACTTGGTTGGTGCATCCGAAAAGAAAGGTGGTAGGTCTTTTCTATCTTATCATATAGATAAGGTGATAGGTGATATATAATATTTTTTTGTATTTTTTTAATTAGAAAGTTATAATCTAATTAAGAAAAATATTTGGAATTGTAGATTTTAGTGGTTGACATTGTATGTAAGAGATGTTTAGAGGTTTTTGAGAATGCTCAATTTATTTATGCATTCAAAAACACTATTTGAATATGATAAAGTCCTGATTTTACCAACAATCAAATTGTTTAATCTTAAAAAATGGGTTTGAGATGCAATAATCTTTCTTACTATGTGTTACCTCAAAATAGCTCTCGGTCTCCTACCCACATGTCAAAAAAATAACAAGTTTAGACCACACTACCAAACTATTTTTGAATCATTTATTATGTAATATTACATATTATGTTATATTAGATGTGTAAAATTATAAATTTTAATATTTATAATTTTTTATATTATATTTATATTATATTAAAAGTTTAAAATTAAAATTTTTTATGTTTTAAATTTTTTATATAATAATAATAATAATAATTTAATTTTAAGATTATAATTAAAGAAAACAAGGTACATATATAACATTATTAAGGAAAAAATTATTTATCTATTAAAAAAATTATTCTATCTATAATTATAATATTAATAAATTTAATCTAAAATTATATATATATATAATTTTAAGTTTAAATTTAATTTTAATGCTCAATTATATTATGTTAAATATTTAATATGGTATATTTTTTATTACATTAAATGTGTAGAGTTGTAATATTTTATTCTTTAAACATTTATTTATTAAATAATAAATAAATAATAACAATTCAAATTTAAGTAAATATACATATTTATAATATTAATAAATTAAATTAAAAATAATAATATTTTTAAATAATAAATTAATAAAATTATTTATAAATAAATTTGTTTTTATTATATAAATTATATTTATTAAAATTTGTTATTAATTTTTTTTTTTATTAATAAATTTATATTAATTAAATATAGTTTAAATACTTTAAAAATTTTCTAACTTAAAATAAATATACATGTATGTATTTCTTAATTAAAAACATTGTGAATTAGTTTGAGTGAAATTTATTTTTCATTTTACTAAAGCTTTGTAGGTAAGTGCGGGTGGGGAGCATTGTGCATATGAGTAGGACGTCATAAAATAAAATCCCCAAATTAAATGGCCCTACATATTTCATTAGGCCTCAAATTTACTGGGACATCAAATATTCCTGTAAAATATTTTAATATCATTATAATATCAATTTTCAAAGTAGTAGGTAGTATTTTTGTTTTATTGTTTAGGTCACTTTTGTTCTTTTTATGGATATTTATGTGTATTGAGGATGAGGTTTATGTGTATTGAGGATGAGGATGAGAGGGTAGGTGGTCATTTTCTTTATGGATATTTATTTATTTTATAATAAATAATAGTTAAAAAAAATATTTTCAATTTTTTTAGTATAAAAAATATTACAAATTCTTTTAACGTGTGGTATTTTAGGAATTGTCTAATTAAAAAAAAGTATTGGCAGGAAAGTCAAAGAAATCAACAATCATGACATAATGGAAATGGGAGGATGTAGATGCAAAATCTCTTAGCACCATTTATTTATGTCTGGCAGATGAGTTTTTGTTTAATACCGTAGTAGAGGATACAACATCAGGCTTACGAAGCAAGTTGGAAACTCTATATATGATGAATTCCTTGGCGAGCATAATCTACTTGAAGAGACAGTTGTACAGTTTGCGGATGAAAGAAGGTACAAAAGTCGCTGACCATTTAAATACCTTTAATACCCTTATAGTTCAATTGACTAGTATGGAAGTTAAATTCGAAGATGAGGATAAGGCTATTACACTGTTGTGTTTGTTTCCTGAGTCTTGGGATAATCTAGTCACCTCTATTAACTTTGGCTCATCAGATGTTTTAGATTATGACTATGTTGTGGGAGCTTTGTTGGCTGAGGAGATGAGGAGAAAATCCAGTAAAGAAACCTCAACTTTAGAGGCGATGCTGGTCAGAGGTCGAACCAAAGAACAGAATGAGAGAATTTCTTTCCGATCTAAGTCAAGAGAAAGAAAGCATAAAGAAAAATATTGGTACTGTGGCAAAATAGGACATCTCAAGAAAGATTGTTGGAAGAGAAGGGAATCTGAGGAAAACTCTATGAAAGAAGCAAATTTGATTGTAACAAATTTAGGTATAAATGATAATGTAACAACCCTAGTTGAATAAATGTTTAAGGATTATTATGTAAAAATTATTTAGGGGATTAATTGTCTTAACATGGTATTAATTAAACAAGATTGGTATAAAGATACTAATTAAATATTTATTGATTAATTGATGGTTGCAATTTGATTAATTAGTTGATTAATTAATTACATGTCACATTCATTGACATGGGTATTAAATTAATAAGGATAATAAATTATAAGTTAATTTGTTAAAAACTTACATACACAGAAAGGGATAAGACATTGAATATAAAGGGATAAGATAGTAATTATGAGGGGATAAGGTAATAAATGGATAGGTAATGAAGTAAATGAAAGGCAAGGTGGTGAAGGAGGAATATGAGGGGGAGGAGGTTTACGAAGGAGAAATTACCATTCTACGAGAATTTTTTGGGGAGGTCTCTCTTGGATTGCACAGAGGAGAGTTGAGTTCTGTTGTCAGATTGAATCAGTACAGGCACCGGTTTGCTGGAGGTTTTGGGCACGGGGGACATGATATCAATATGATATCCTGGAGCTAGGTAGTTGTCCCAGTTGGCAGGTAGGATAGTAGGTTTGAGCAGTGTTGGTCAGTGCATGAGGCATCAGGAAGGCAACAGCAAGGCAACAAGGCAACAAAAATTAGCATCAGAACCAGGTAAATTGTTTGTGAAATGGCTAAGTTATTTTTATGCTGTAGTTAAATGTTAAATGTTAAATTCTACTGAAATTTATATGCTTATTTGAAGTTAATGAATTATTAACGCACTCAGAAATTCTATGTTAGAAATGTTATGTGTAATTGTAAGGATTTTTACTAGGCTTGTTGATTTTTTTCTTATTGGCTACTACACATGGTATCAAAGCTTTGTTTGAAATCTGGGCCCGAGGGTGAAAACTCCAAGCTCTAACTCCAGCTATGCCTAACCTACAAACCAAACACAGAAATTTTAATACAAATATAAAAATAAATGTAATACAAATTGAAAATGTAAAAACGAATTTACCCAAGGTAAAACAAGTGAAATATGAATACAACTAGGGTTGTTACACTTCTCAACACAATGAAGGATGTAGAAACCACTACCAACAGTAATGGATGAGGAGGAGAGACTTTTGCATATGGTTGCAAAAGTAACTGACCCCTAGTGCCATACAAAAGATTCTGCATTAATATATATATATATATATATGAACAATATTTAAGCAAATATATGATTATAAGGACTGGAAAAAACTGAGAGTTGTCAAGGGGGTAGTTGTATCTATCAAAACCCATGTCTTCTATTTTGACAAGTGATTATTGCCACCTTGTTTCTGTGTGAAGGCCACGAAGCTTATAGTTTTATCCATTGTTCAAGCTTACAAGTCTAGAGGATTTAAGTCTGTAAACATAGCAGCCCCCCTACAATATCTGTGCTCACGGTCTTCATGTATGTAAATATAAAAATTGTGATTTTAACTTTGTGAATCTAAAATAAGAGTAATAAAAAGAAGAGATTGCATTTTTCTTTGAAAGAGTAATAAAAATTCCAAACAGAACAAAAAATACCTGGAAAAAAGACAAGGATGATTGTTGAAACTCGAATTTAACCCCTTCAAAACTTATGCAACATGAAATGGATAGGTTCCTGCAAAGGCCTAGGATAAAACATATATTTTCATCATAACAGTCTGTATATGAATTTTGTCCAAACCTAATTTCTGAAATAGTTGGTCCCCTCCACACACGCTACGAGAAGAACCGATGTCATAACTGGAAGTAATGAGACATTGGCAATATTCCTCTTATTAGAGGCATCGAGTTTAGTAGCACAGAGATTCGTCTTATTAGAGGCATCGATTTTAGTAGCACAGAAAGACTTCCTCCCAAGGAATGAATAGTGAATTGAAATCACACTTCCTCCCCATCTATTCGCAAATGACAGAGAATATTGGGAAAAAATTATCCTACATACCCTTGGCACCCTCATAAATTCCTGTGTGTACAAGGTATACCGCGCTTGAGAGGTCTTTTCTTTAACTATATATGATTCAACCGCTCTGTTTCATCTAAACATTTTCTCAAAGTCAATGTAACATGTAAAACAACAACACTCGAGAACAAAAAAATGCATTGAGCCTCCTATCCATCGCCTACTACTTCCCTGGCTAGTGTAAGCGACGCTCGAAGGCACAAAAACTCACATCACTTGAACAAAACTCAGAACTTAATATGCTTGACAACTTCAAACCCAGTATATTGCTCATTGTAGGGCATGAGTTTCCAAATTATTTGTGACGGGAGGGAATTCATAAATTATTTCAATCTCTAATGCTTTTCCATATTTTAACAACAAATCTTTTTTTTGACATGCCAAAAAAAAAGAGGATTCGGGTTTTCTTCAGAAACCCAAACCGTTGAGAAAAAGAAAAACTGAACACATTCGGATCCAAAAATTCTAGAAAACCTAGCACCAACCACTCAAACCCAAACCCTAATGCACTCAAATAATAAAAAAAAACTGCAGAAGCACAATAATAACAACAAAAAAAAATACCATGTAACACCCAACCCATCAAGTGTCCAAATCATGCGACAAAGAGGGAGGAGCCCACGAAGGGCATAATATGCACTATGTGGCCTGCAAAACAAAAAAAAAGAACCCAAAATGCACGCAGGTATAAATATATGTGTATAGAGGAGAAGCCCGTGGGTATGACCCTGGGACTCCCACACCCATAACAACTACAACTACAAATGCACCATCACCAAGTAACTACAACTACCAGCAGCTGAGCATCCATAGGAGGGAGCCCACAACACATAGTCGAGCATCCAAGCTAAATGGAGGGTGAAAATTGCTAAATGCCATGAGGAGGCATGTATTTTCCACACTACAGAACGCAGAGGAGACATGTAGCATCCAAGCGCTACTAGTGGCAACCAAATCTCAAAGCCTTGGTCGCACCTCTAGAGAGAGCAGTAGGCAAATGATGGAGCGTTTAGGGTTTGGGGATAGTTTAAGGTTGGGGATGGAGAGTCGGAAGGGCGCGTGTAAGGCTTAGGATTAAATAAGGTGATGGAGGAAGCGAGGGTGAGGCGTGTGGGCCTCATGCACCCACGATACTCGATTTTTGTTTTAAAAAAAAATTATATAGATATATTATTTAAAATATATATTTTTTTTTTATTTTTTTTTATGAATTATGTTTTAATCTTATTTTAAATATTTTTTATCATTTTATTTCTTTTAAATGTAAACGATTAAATTTAGGTTTAAGTTTTCAATTATTTAAAAGAAATAATAATATAATTTATTTTTTATATATATCAATGGTATAATTATATAAATAAATGAATAAAGAATTAAAATAATATATATATTTATATATATAAATGAATTAAATAAAAAAAAAAAAAGAGTAATGTAGTATTAAGAATTTTAACTTAATAATTATAAAAAAAAAATGATAAGGTGAAATTAATAATTAAGTAAATTAACATTATAAATTTATAATGTTAATAGTAGGTTTGAAACCTATGTCATTAATCATGCGATTAATGAATGTAATAGGGTTAAGTATAAATTTTAAGAGGTCCATGGGTTTTGAATCCAAGACCACCCACCACGCGAAGCGCCTTAGGAAGAGCGCTAACACCAACACACCACCCATATCACTTTTTACAAATAATTTCACATATAAATACTTTAATTTTCAATAGTAGCAAGTACTATCCTGAAGAGTAATCTCCAATTATCCAAGCGCCAAACTCACAAGACTGTACACACAATTCGTCAAGCCGAGCACCAAGTCCCTCCACTCCTTTCCACCAGTCAAAGTCAACGCTAAAACTCAATGCATCATTTGACAATGCCAACACGACGTGCCAGGGAAAAGCTCACAAGTCAAGCACCAGAGGATATTTAGTTGTAAGTGAAAAGTTAAAAGGACTTATACTAGGACAGGCGGGGAGGAGGTGACATATGCACTAGGAGAGTAAGCATAAGAATTGGTGAGTATGACGCAAGGCTAGTGTAGCTACAGGGCAAGGGAACCAATATTTTTTTTTATAGGGGTGAAGGAATCAAGCTTAGACACTTAATCCTAAACCTAACCTAGCCAATCCCCTAAAGGAGTAATGTCTATTTACAGACAAGTAAAGAAAACTTACGCCTAACACTGTTTCTAGTTTGAGTAACACCAATTTGAAATGTCCTGGAACTCACCCTGACAACTTTGGTTGATGCAGGTTAAAGCATACAGGATGGTCAGGACTCGAAGGAGTTGAGGCAGGGGAGTGTCGTCGCAAGCACTGCCAACACCGCTAGCACCACCACCATCATCACCTAAACTAGCCCTCATACTGTGCTCGTTGGAAGCCATTAATGAGACTTTAAAAGGGCGACAACTGGCAGGGACTGAAGTGGAACCCCCACCGTCTAGAACGAGTAATCCAGAAGCGTCAAGGGATTCGGGGGGAGGACCTACACCTAAAGACATCACGCGAGAATTGCAGAAGATCAAACTTCCGGAGTTTGTTGGGAGTCATGCCAGTGAACGCGCGGAAGCTTGGTTGGAAGGCATGAAAAGGTGTTTTGCCTTAAGGGACTATGCGTCCAACTCAAAGGAAAAGATCACCATTTTTCAATTAAGAGACAACACCTTGAAATGTTGGGGCAACTTGGAAAGACAACTGCACCTTACCCCAGACACAGTATCTTGGAAACTTTTCGAGGAGAGGTTTTGAAGGAAATATCTACCAGCATACTACGAGGAACAACAGGTAAGGGCATTTCATGCCTTAGTACATGGAAATAGAACTGTAGAAGAATATGAGATCAGATTTATGGAACTGGTCAAATATGTTTTGTATATGAACAATGACCAATGACAGGTAGTGCGCTTCGTCTATGGATTGAACCCTAAGATAAGAGCTATGGTGTGTATGTGGAAACCATCTTCTGTAGTGGAAGAGGTGTAAAATGCATGTTATGCAGAGGAACACATGAACTTAACCGGGGGTACAAGAACGACATTTTTGCATCGTCTTGGATTCATAGGGAAGGCCCGGAGGAAATTTCCTAGGGGAGGGGGCTCAAGGCCACTTCCATATGGTAACAGAGTCGCTCCAAGGACAGTAGCCGCAGGGATTTCAATGGTAGTGAGTGCAACATCTCATTCATCTCCAACGGTAAAGACCGGTCCATGACCATCTCAGGGAACAGTGAGTAGGGGCAGGGGTTCTAGAGGAAGGAACTCATTTCAGAGACTGTCACATAACAGTGCACAGGTTCAATCTCGTCTTACTTGTTCGGGGTGCAGAGGACCCCATTACCAGGGTGACTGCCCAGAGTTACAATCAGGGTTGGTACAAAGAGAAGGAAAGGCACCGATGGGGAGAGCAAGTAGCAGCCACCAGATTTAAACAGTCGTTAATAATCGTCAGGACGAACATCAATCCACGGTGGTGGAGTCATCAAGTATGCTAAATCATATCAATGTTAAGATTTTGTTTGATTCTGGTGCGACATATAGTTTTATTTTACCATCTAGATTAGAAAAGAGTCGTTTGGTAGCCTACGAGCACGATGACTTTAAACAAGTCGAGATGGCTTTGGGGGAAAAACAATAAGTAAAACCTAGTGTCGATAATTGCATAGTAGACCTAGGAGTGTGCACTACCAGGTTGAAGGTATATGTCACTGCTCTCAAGGCATATGATCTAATCATTGGAATGGATTGGTTAGTAGCTCACCGATCTTTGGTAGATTGTTTCACAAAGAGGGTGCTTTGTGTCGATGATGACGGAAGACCAGTAGAGATCTAGGGTGTACAGAGAAAAGTTTCATTACACTTTATATCAACTATGAAGGTTAAGCGATGCTTGAGGCAAGGGTGTTGATTGTATGTAGTGGAAGAAGTGAATGAAAGGAAGGGACCCTCATTGGATTAGTACCTAGTATTGTCAAAATTTTAGGATGTTTCTCTGAACGAGTTACCAGGGTTACCTACTGAGAGGGAGCTTCATTTTACTATTGAGCTAAAACCTGGTGCAGAACCAATCTCCAAGACTCAGTATCGGATGACAGCATTGAAACTTTGTGAACTACAAATGCAGTTGAAAGAGTTACTGGACTTAGGGCTAACAAGGCCTAGTGTTTCACCCTGGGGCGCGCCGATAATTTTTGTAAAGAAGAAGGATGGATCCTTATGATTGTGTATAGACTACAGGGACTTGAACCATGCAACAGTGAAAAATAGGTACCTAATTCCGCGAATAGATGACCTTTTCGATCAGATGAAAGAAGCAGTGGTATTCTCCAAGATTGATTTGTGATCAAGGTATCATCAATTAAGGATTAAGGAAGGTGATATCCCAAAAACTGCCTTTCGAACTTGGTTTGGACATTACAAGTTTGTTGTAGTACCTTTCGGATTGACCAATGTGCCAGTAGTATTCATGAGCCTCATGAACGGCATATTCTGGAAGTACTTAGACCGTTTTGTACAAGTCTTTCTAGATGACATCCTCATCTATTCCAAGAATGAAAGAGAACATGAGGAACACTTGCGAATAGTGTTGTCTTGCCTTAGAGAGAACAAATTGTATGGGAAGCTATCGAAGTGTTCCTTCTTCCATAAAGAGATCCACTATTTAGGTCATATCATTTCTGGCAAAGGAATATCTGTGGACCCAGAAAAAGTAAAGGCCATTATGGAGTGGCCAGTGCCGAAAAATGCCCATGAGGTGAGAAGCTTCATGGGACTAGCAGGTTATTACCGAAGATTTATGGAAGGGTTCTCAAAAATAGTGAAACTCATCACCACCTTGCAGTGCAAGGGGGTCAGGTATGAATGGACAGTAGAGTGTGATAGTGCATTCATTGAGCTTAAGAGGTTACTAACTAGTGCACCAATTCTACAAGTGTCGGATATGGAAAAGGACTTCACAGTTTGCATGGATGCCTCGAAGCAAGGATTGGGGGTCGTGCTAATGCAGGATAGAGGAGTGATAGCCTATACATCAAGAAAGTCGAAGAAACACAAATAATTATACGTGACTCATGATTTAGAGTTGGGAATTGTAATGCTAGCACTTGTGGGGAAAAACTTTGAGTTCAAAACATACCACTAGAGTTTAAAACATCTCTTCACTCAAAGAGATCTGAATGCCAGGCAAAGGCGATGGAGTGACTTTATGAGTGAGTATGATTTAGGTATTTCGTAGATAAAGGGAAAGGAAAATGTGGTCGTAGATGCCTTGAGTAGGAGACCACGTATCTTCTCCTTGGTAACATTAAAGTTCAATCTGAGGGAACATGTGTTGACACAACTCCAACGAGACAGTTGGTATTAAAGGTTAGTTCAAACCTCCAGAGCGGGAGGCAGTTAGATCCAAAGTATGAAGGATATAGCTTGGAAATAGAAGGATTGTTAAGATATCGAGGAAGGATGTACATCCCTGAGAATGGGGATATTCGAAGCATCATACTGAAAGAAGCCCATAGAGCACTTTATTGTGCACATCGAGGTGTGAAGAAGATGTATGTAGATATGAGGAAGCTCTTATTTTGGGTAGACGTGAAGCGCGTTGTAGTCCATTTCGTCACCAAATGCCTAGAGTGTCAACAAGTGAAAGCCGACCACCATCACCCGGCAGGCCTCCTACAACCACATGATGTTCCTATGTCCAAGTGGGAAGTCATCTCTATGGATTTTGTTGTGGGGTTTCCACTCACATCTGATAGACACAATGCCATTCTTGTGATAGTGGATAAGTTAACCAAGAGTGCTCAATTTATTCCGGTTAGAGACACTTACGATGTCACTGATGTGGCACGTGTGTTTGTAAGTGAGGTTATCCATTTGCACGGGATACCTAGAAAGATCATTTCAGATAGGGACTCCAGATTCACTTCTAGGTTCTGGACAAGTTTACAGTCAGCATTGGGGACTCAATTGAACTTAAGCAGAACTTATCATCCTGAAACAAATGGGAAAACTTAGAGAGTAAATCAAGTCATGGAAGACATGCTTAGGATGTATGTAATGGATAGTCAAAGCCAGTGGGAGAAGTACCTACCTTTGGTAGAGTTTTCCTACGATAAGAGTTATCATAGCTCCATCGGAATGCCACCCTATGAAGCTTTGTATGGTAGGCCATGCATAACGCCATTGAGTTGGGATAGACTAGAAGATCAAGTAACAGTTGGGCCAGAATTGATTGAAGAAATGGAGGAACAGGTAATTCAGATTAGGCAGAGACTAAAGGAAGCATAGGATAGGTAGAAAAACTATGCAGATGCACACAGGACCGACCGAAGTTATGAAGTGGGAGACCAGGTTTTCATTTGTATCAGGCCTAATAAGAGTACCATATGGTTCGGGAAGGGGACAAAGTTGTCACCTTGGTTTATAGGACCATTCAGGATCCAAGAGAATATTGGACCCGTTGCATATCGTCTTGTACTGCCACCCCACTTGCATAAAACTCATAATGTATTTCATGTATCTGTTTTACATCATTATGTTGTTGATGAATCACATAAACTAAATTGGAAGGAATTGCAGGTATTGGACATGGGAACCCTCATGGTAGAACCGTTACGCATATTGGACCGTAGAGTCCAACAACTCATAAATCATCTAATAGACCAAGTTAAGGTCCAGTGGGACAAGTATAGTCTAGGATCTGCTACTTGGGAAGACGCTGAGACACTACAATGAGACTATCCCGCACTTTTTTGACCACATCGAGAACATGTTTCTTGAATGTTGGGTGTATGTAACACCACATTTTGACTTAGACAACAAGGATTACCTGAGGCCTATATACTTTATTTCCTAGTCACAATGAAACTATTAAGTGATACACCTAAACTTTAAATGTATGAACTTTTATGTATGATCAAATGT
>JASDQU010737929.1:100326-110807 GCA_032191745.1 Picea mariana
ATATAACGAAAAATCAAATGTATCTAATTCTATTGGGAATTGAAAAAAATAATAAAAATATCCATAAATAAATCATGAAATAAACATTAGGGATTTAGGGAAAATGTGCATTAGGTAAATTCAATCCTTATTGTAAAAATTCATTCCCCAAGTAAAAATAATTTCTCCATATAATAGTAATTTCCCCATGTAGAAATGATTTCCATAGTAAAAGTAATTTCCCCATGTAATTCTTGCAATAAATGGAAAAATCAAAACCTTGGGTATGTTTGGAAAAACCATGGGTAGATTTGGAAAACCATGGGAAATTTAAAATAAAAATAAATAAATAAAAGGGAATAAAACAATAAAAAAAACTATACAAATCATATATACAAAATGTGAAATATTAGGCTTCGTTCCACATGGGTCAAGGTTCCATCATCAGTCAGGGTTCCACACCTAGAGATAAAAATTTGAAACAAAGCATATATGCATCTTCCAAATACCTGGATGTTGATTCAGGTAAACACATCCTATCAATATCGACATCATGTGAATTTGGATAAAACAAATGGAGAGTAGGTAGGGGGTAAAGGGACGATACATCACATGACACGTTAATGCAATCAAGGATGACCTACAAGATGAAAAGGAGTTTGATGTTAGTGTGGCATGCAAGATACATCAATTTGATCAAGGGGAAATCGTGAAGGGAAAAAGTTATGGATGAAGTGTGATTGGCTTCAAAATCCGATAGTCGGGAAGAATAAGAAACCAAGAAAGTGATGTAATTCAGTAGTTGAAGATCCGATGGATATCATCCGATTGAATCACAAGATAGGGTTTTTGGGAAGGTAATCTGATAGGCTTCATGGAAATTATAACTCGAATTAAATACTCTGATGGATCTCTCCCACTAAGATAAATATGATTGGCTCATTGGGTTTCAATTTTTGAGAACTAGGATGAGAAAGGTAGATTATCAATCCGATGAGGAGAGTTCGGAATGTGGATATGATATCCTTGTAGGATTTGGATCTTGGGGAGAAATGGGAGAAAAGGTGAATCTACTTCCGGATGAGGGATATACCAATAAGGATCAAGGTTCTAACCATGAATCAGGGTTCAAGCCACATAATACAATACAATAAAATTTAGGCCTTGGAATAGAACATAGAAAATAATGTAATGGTGATAAAAGAAAATCCGACTGAGGTTTGGAAAAGAAAAGGATTAATTTCAAATGTTTAATGTTGTCTTCAAATGATAGAAAAGATCTTAATAGAGAGGAGTCTATTCAAGAGAAAGAAGATATAGGTTTCCCATATGCAGTTTAGAGCTAAAGTGGTCAAGCAAAGCCAATGACTCTAAAACCCTACTCTTGCAACCACATAAATAATAAAATGTGTCATGTGAGGAAGAAGATATTTGTCAGTATATCATAAATAGTACATTCTTTTCCTTTTCCTTCAACAACATTATGAATAATTTTTGGGTTTGTTTACAAAATTCAAAAACAGGAAGAAGAAGTTTCTCAAAGATATTCATCCATGATCTCATCCTTTCATAAGCAACCTATTGCTATACATATATGTCATGAAAGTTGTGTGTATTTAATATCAAACACTTAGAAAGGATTAATGATCTTGTGATTCTAGTTATGAGTTTTAAACTGAAGAATATGATTAACATACGAGAGCTTGAACATAAGTATGAAGACATTAGGTACACATGCAATCAAGAGGATGCATAATGCACATATGTTCTTCACTTAAGTCATGCATTCGGGAAGTCCTCAAAAGCAAACTCATTCAAGGCATAAAATAGAACATCAATCTCTACAGTCATATTGGATCATCAAATATTTCGAAATTTGCAAAAGGTCCCAAAGATAACTTGTCCATTTCATCACACAAATATCAATGAAGCATCATAAGTCAAAACAAAGATAACTTGTCCATTTCATCACACAAATATAAATGAAGCATCATAATTCAAAAAGCATTATGAAGAACATTTGAAAGTATAAGATCAAAAGGATTAACAAACCTCCATCAAAGACAATTATCAATAAATATCCAAACCCCCAAATCTCTCAAGGTAGGTAAAGAATAATCATTAAGATCATAGTAGTAGAGGATTAGGCATTATAGGTCAAATTTTAGTGGGGGGGCCTCTTTCCTTTCGATTATAAAAGAAAAAGTAAATGGAGATTTTGGTGGCCACAATACACACACAACATTAATTCAACATAATTACCATAAACCATCAATACTTATCTTTATGGGAATAATTCACCAATTGGTTGCAGGTAAAGGATGTTCCACCCAACCATAGGCTCTATATTACCCATGATATTTCTATAACAGGGCCACCCTCGAGCTAATGCTATGAGTCAACAAGGACAAATTTGACTATGGTTGGCTCTAATCCTTTCACACTGCCCAATTTTCCACGAATTCACAAGTTATAAACTCTCACAACAATTCCAATCCACCGACACTCTTTCCCCTTCAACGTACACAATACAAGGAATATAAATCCATTCTCTTCCACAGAGTCCCTCGTGATAAAACAAAGAATCTCTAATACCAATTGATAAAACAAAGAAGCTCTGATACCAATTGATAAAATATAAACAAGAACAACAAGATGGTGGAAAAGGCTCACTAGATAGCACTTAATGTATTCACACCAATGGTACATATTTATAGTACAATGGGTGATGCCACCTCATAGAGAGATTTTCTCTAGATCCTACAATCATGCATGATGACTAGGCTAGGAAATATTAACTAACTCATTAGTCATCACTTGAGGATATATTACTAATATCCTAAATGAATAATACAAATATAGGTGGCAATTTAGACTTAGTGATTGGTTAAGGTAAGCCATAGGCTAACAATCCTTCCCTCAATCACAAGTCTGATCAATAATACCAACAATAAAGCATAAACTGGTATCAATTCCAAGTCTTCATACTGAAACTCCTATGCTGGGCCTTAATGAAGAACTGCTTGAAAAACTGCCAATTTGGATGTTGAATGGTTCATCTGAAATGAACTGGAAAAGAGTTGAGATATGGAAGTGAACAACTGCAATATCTGAACATTTCCTGATTACTTTTCAATTCAATCATTTTTCCAAGTATTTGAGCTAGAAGAATCTAATGTCTTTTGCTAATTGGTGAACATGTAGTATCACCACTCTACTGATAATCACTAAAAGTGCTCTTTGAATATGTGGTTTGGGATAAACACTAATCAACTGATACCATGTATCTGATGGTTTTTGGATGACCACTAACCAATTTTGACACTTTTAGGTGTCCAAAAACATCCCAATGTATAATGTGTATGATTCAATTGCAAGTAATTGAACCATAATCCTGCCAAAGTATGCCATCTCTGGAAAATATCACTATGTAATCATGTGAGCCAAGATTCATAAAATTTGTTCACTTAATGTAAACTCCAATATGATGAGAGCGAACCGAGAGAAGTGAATCAACTTCTAGTCTGAAACATGTCTGAAAAATGCATAAAAACTCAATCAAATGCCAAGTTGCAATGAAGAAGGATCCTCTTTTCATCTTCTAGGTTGAATGGCCATCTATGTGAACCAAACGTCCACATCATTGCTCTGAAAATAAAAATCAACATCCCAATTATGTATGATTCAAATTAAACTTATTGAACCATAATTCTTCTAAAGTCTATCATCTACATACCATAGTTTCCCATTTGGAAAATTTAATGCTCATCTGGCATACTTGTTGTCGAAAAATTTAGTCTGAAAACCAATTCCATCATTGATTCCCCCCTTTGTCAGCTGAAAGGAGAGACCACAAGTGGTTTCATGAACCATCATCATTGGAATTTTGAGCTCCCCCCCTTAAGGTGCATGTGAGTTTCATCATCGTACTCCCTCATTCTATGCTCAAGAGAGTACCATTCTTGTTCCGTTTGAGTACAACACAAAGTGGGCATGCGGAAAAAAACACATGTTATCTCATCCCATGAGGGCTATTGGTCCTAAGGTCTACACATGACTGCTAAAAGGGTAGAGCTAGTGTACCTATCAGTTTTTAGAATGATGATTCTTTGTTTTTAGTGGGTCATTTTAGAGGGTTGGTTTTACCAATATAAGCTCAAGGGTGGGTTTGAACAGGACAAGGATGAGGGTACTCCTTATCTGATGGCACATTAATGCAAACAATGAAAAACATAGGGTAAAAGAAAAGGAAAACAACACACCACTCAATGAGTATCCTTCTGCAAGAAGTTTGATGCATAAAATAATATTTCAAGCATAAAACATGTATCAGAAAGTAATTAGTCCCAGAGGTTTCCAGAAAACAAGGATTCACCAAGGCATAGTTGTAATCATAGGTTGCATGTTAATAAAGACAAGTTAGGCAATAGTTGAAAAGGGAAGAAAAGTACTTGGCACAAATCAAGATTGCATTCATGATAAGAAACACATAGATAAAAAAACAAGCACTGTCATCACTAGCGTATTCACCGGGTAGAGACTTTAATCTATATGCAGAACAAGCTTAGCTAGGATGATGTATTGATTTCTTCTCCCAAAAATCCCCCCCCTTTACAATATACAAAAACTAATTATTTAAAAGAGTTGCAGAGGCTCTCGTCCTTAGGGGACTGAGACCTAATTCTAGTTTACTGACTGTAAGACAGATAGACTAGTATAACTGGAATTTCATGGAGTTCAGCATGCAAACTCCATAGTGGAATTAACTGATAACAAGTGGGTCTTATCACACATAGAAGGCCACTTGTTATTTAATCTAAAAGAGTGTCGTAATGGCACAAATTGGACTGCTACTGTCAATGATATTGCATATGCTGAACGAACTGAGATTAGAAGAAAAAGACTCAGAGAGGCATAATAGAGTTCTACATTGAACGATGACATTAATGTGAGCTAGAGGCCACTGGAGACAACTGGTTGTACTGGCAACTATCTGTTGGAGGAAGAAGGTAGCCTTCTGAAGCATTCTGGAATTGGTTTCATTGAATTGAGACGATCTCCATGTTCTCTGTCTGTGATAGAGATTTTGGCAACTAAGTTCACTCTGCTTTGACCTCGTCAGCTTCCATCTATACCTGTGAATAGCTTCATTGGCATGGTTGATAGCCCAACGGTCAAGAAGGGAGATGTGGAGGCAAGCATCCAATGGGGAGGCAGGATGAGCGGATGAGAGGGTAGATGTCCTATGAGGAAAAATGTCAAAAGGTGAGTGGAGGTGTGAATATGATGGAGGTATCAGGGGTATGGAGTTGGCGACGTGTAGTGAAGGATACATGTGATGCATAGAGAGAGGAGGAGTAAATAGGCTGGGAGGTGAGTGGAGGACAAGTGGCCAGTGGTGACAGGAGCGAGAGTATTGTGGTACAATATGGGTGGGAGATAGGCATTGGTACAGGGGAAGACCCAGGGTTCAATGCTTCAACATCATACAAACAAAACCCTAACTATCGACCCTTTCGACAACACTTGTGAAGCAGATGAAGTCTCACCCAAGGTAGAGGTAGGGGGGCGGTTGCAGGACTCATGTGTCTACAACCAAGACAGGACACAGATTTGTGACTACAACTCTTTGCAGAACACTTAGAAAACAATATGCATTAGTTCATGGGTCTCATTCACATCGCAGACTAAAATCTTATTACAGATCAACGTAGTAACAATAAATACCAAGTACCTTCAACTATTTATCACATAAAATTATCTCAGATATAGCATTCATTTACCATCAATAGAGCACTAAGCATCCATATATCTATCTACCATATATAAAGATCAATGCACTAACAGATAAACAACATAAAAAACATCAACAACATCGCACAAAGCACATCAAATAAAAGATATATGTGGTTCACCCCAGTGTCGGGATACATCCACCAACTTCTTCTTCTTGTTTATTAGTCTTCAATATTCTCACATTTAGCTGCTCCTGTGCATAAATCCATAGAACCAAACTCCACAGAGGACAGGATATTTGCGTGCTGTGCACCAGATCCTCCTTCCCAAAATCAGGTCAAGGCACAAAGCTAACTCCTCTATCAAGAACAGAGCCTTGCATACAATGTATGTGCACAAAGAAACTTACAGAGCACTTGCACTTAGCTCTGCAAGCGTTAACACATTCTTGCACGAAGCCAACTAGTCATGCACTAAGCCAATCGATAACTACTTTTACATATGGTACACATAGCCAACTAGCCAGGCATCTTACATTGCTTAGCTACTTATTTATACATTTACAAAAAGGCCTAATCATGGGTAAAGCCATGGGCCGACATCCCATAAGCCATTAGATAAACCCTAGTAAACCCTTTTCTCGGTCCACAAGCCCGCAAAACAAGCGAGATCCCGCGATCTCAAATCTACCTGGGCGATCCATTTTCGACCAGCCCGTCGAAGTCCCAAAAGTGGTCAAACACGACCAATGTTTACTCAAAACTTGGTCAAGGGTCAACAGGTCCCCAAAACTCACCTATGACTCATCCCGAATCACTTAGATCTAGGAAACACTACTTCAAAGGCCTTGAGCTTAACTCGAGCTGCCTTGACTTGCTGCTTCGCCAGAGCCTCTTGCTCGAAGAACTCTTAAATCACTTGCTCTGTAATAGGCCCTTCCAGGTGCTGTTCCACTATCACAACCACTTGGTCTAGTTGTGTGCCTTGTCCTTCAATCTCTTCAAAAAGCGTGTAGGCTTTGTCCTGCACCGACTATAGCCTTTGTGTAACTTCCATGACTCTGCTCTGGATGGAAATAATCTGCTGGTGGACTGTACGTTGTTCTTGTGATCTCTTCATTTTCTCAACTGTAGTGAGTGACTTCATCTGCACCTGAACTGTCAGTGCCTGTTTCTTCACCTCCTATAGTTGTGCTTCCAGTTTCCTCAGCTCCAGATCTTCTACGAGGCATTCATAGGTCTGCACACTTCAATCACTCAATTTCTTACACTTTGAGGTGAGTACCTTGATTCTTTCTACTACATTCTTAGCAGTTTATTCCCTCTGATCGTGCACTTCTTGTGGAGTGCTTGGCACTGCTTGGAGCTTTAAATCCATTATCCGTGCTTGAAGCTGTTGAATGGCCTCAACGAGCTTCCCCACTTGTATCTTGCCTAAATCTGGTTCCTCTTGTGCTAGGCCTGACACAGAGCGAAGTGTTGTAGTCACCACTTCTTTGACCACAGTCTACTCTGTGATAAACTGGTATTTTTCTTTATGCATCATTGCTTTGTCATCCTCAAACATCGCCCTAATTTCATCTTTCCCCTTCTCGTAGGTGATTATGCAAGACTGCACAACTCGTAGTTTCTCTAAGACCTCTTCCTTTTCTTGTTTCAAGGCTTCCATAGCCTTCTCCTTTTCTTCTTGGACTTGATGAAGTCGAGCCTCTATTGTATCTACTAATATTCGTAGTTGGGCGGGCTCATCCCCCAATTCTGCAATCTTCGACGAAGAAGGCATAGTGGATACTGCATAGCTCAAGTGGATAACTTGCTGTAGGTATTTTAGATCTTTCTCGATTCATTCATACGTCTCCTTATTCACTCCATGTATCTTCAATATATCCTCTGAAGCATCTTCTATTTCTGCAATGATTAGAACAACATCATCCTCTGTGAGCACATTTTTCGACTGGGGTTTATTGGTGCAGGTCTTCTTTCTTGCTGAAGGTTTCTCTGGAGAAGCCTTCCTTTTCTGTGAAGCCTCTGTTCCAATAAGGGTATCCTAAGGTGGTGTAGCTCCACCTTCTTATTGCATTTCTCCTTCGTCCCCTCCTCCTTGTCCATTGCCTTGGTATTCTCCTCCTTCTTCTCATGGCGAGTTAGTTCCATATTCCTTAGAGGCGCTTTCCTCTTCATCAATCTCTATGATCTGGACTTATATATTTTCCTTCCTTTTCTTCACGCTACTCTATCCAACATGCTCGATGCGGGTGACCAAGGGGATTCCTATGATGTCAAGATCAAAGAGTTCTACATATTCAAACGATACAAGGAATTCCACCATCCATTCTTTGGTGATCTCCTCCATATATTCGTTGTTCAACTTATAGTATGACTGCAACTCCTTCTTACTTTCATCCCTACGCACAATGATATAGATAAAGTGTCGATCTGCATGGAACTTCGCTAGCGGTCTATACTGGTGCAATGTGTTCAATGTCATGCGGGGAAATGCCTCAATAGCACGCTTGAACTGCTGGTAGTAGTCATGGAACACAGCGTTCGATTTCCACTGCTTCACCATATCATTCATGTACCACAAGGTGGAGAACCTCGTGGCCAGTGACTCTGATGACTCAATCTCTGGGAAGGCTGCTCCTTCTAGCATTTTCCAAGCAACAAATGTGATCAATACTAGTAACCAGCTAAAATCAAATTTATACCCCTGATCCTTTGCTTCGCAACAGTCTTTTTCCAGCTCATTTACGAGGTAATTCGCCCAATTCATTTGTATTCCTTCTACGCACTTCCTTGCGAGGTCTAATACGAATATAGTGACTTGTGTTGGGCTGTTCTTTCTGAAAAGCTTTCCAGCTATAAGTTGGAAATCCAGGTGCACTGCATCATCCTGGATAGAGGCTGCCTTGTAGCCTCACTTTCCATTTTCTACATCACCATAGTCCTCCTTTATGCATTGTGCCAGGGAGCGATCTGAAGTATTCCTTGGGTAGAACTGCTGAGGGTCCGGTCCCTGCATGCTCAATCTTTTAATCAAATGGATCAATGCCAGATCCACAGTGATGTGCCTGTCGAGCCACATATATCCTCCATGATAGCATTACAGGAGGATTGTAACGCAAGTGTTAACCTCCTGATGTCGGCCAAAGTGAGAAATCTTCATTACATTCAATATCATCGACTACATGAGCTCCTTAATCCATGGCTGGGAGACTATCTGAGGCTTCTTCCCAGTCATCTTCATCAGGTATCTATGGGGCGTGAGCACTGCATAGTTCTTCCTATCGCCGAAGTTGAAATCGTTGTTCTTTAGAGATAGGATATGTCCTAACTGGGGCCCAACTATGTGTATCCCCTTCGGGATGTATGTAGTGATCGATGTGTACTTGAAATCCTGTGGGATATTATCGTGGTTAACCGCGCCAGCCAAAGGTAGGATGTAATTTGGCAAGACCGATGGGATCTGCTTCGTGTTAGCCAGGTCGTCATGATGCTTACTTCGCTTCTCAGTTCTAGGGTTACCACGACTAGAGTGACATGTACTCGAAGGGGATGCTTGTAGTCCCCCAGTTGATGACGCCTGTATTCCTATAGACATAAATCTCTCAGCCATGAGATCCATGAGAATCTCCTCCACATAATTCTCTAACGCGCGAGGTTTTCCCGACATTCACGCTTGTAACTAAATAAATCAGTTAGGAGAACAGACAAACGAGGTAATCAAAAATATGGTGAGGTCTAGAAATCACCGCGCGATATGCAATCAATTCTCCATTAGATCAGATAATCACGGGTGGAAAAATGTGGTCCTGGCGCAGCGTATGATGGGTTAAATAAGCAAGCGTCGTAACAGATTCCTCCAATGGGAAAGAATGTGTCCATCAATGCGAATCGGTTCGTTATGGCACGGTCTCAACGGACCAACTATGGTAGTTCCGTCAATAACTACGTTTCTATCCATTTCGAAGCGTCATTCTAATGGTCGGGGCGCCTCCAATGGTCATATAGATTTTCCATGGTGAAGTCTCATTCTGCATGGTTCTATTATTCCAGCGAGGTTCAAGTTTTGCAAATTTGCCTCCTGTGAAGTCTTCCTTCTATTCTTTGTGGCTTCCTGTAGTTTTTCTAGCTTAGATTTCTTCTTATTGATCTTCCTTTCCTTCTTTCCTATGATCTGGGCTTCTCTAACAATTTCTGGGATCCTCTTTCCATTCTTATTCTTATCTTCTCTTAGCATAGTGACTTCGCACTGTTGATGAACTCTTACAAATTATGAGGTTAATGTCCCTTCTCTTTCTATTTCTAGGGTGGCTATACTTCTTTCTTGCATTACTAGGTTCTTCAAGACTTCTTTCATTGTTTCAACTTCAACATCTAATTCTCTTGCCCTCTATTGCTTCGACTTATCCTCTTGTCCTTCTCTTAGTCACTCTATTTTTTGGGTTATGAAATCCCTTAGTTCTTTCTTTTTTTGTTCTGTAGCTTCCTCCTCTACTTTCCTCTTGATCTGATCCTTCTTAATCCAAGTCTTTCCTAACAAAAGTGGAAAAGGGGCGTTGTTTTCAACAAATTGAACGACTTCAAATTCTTCTCCAGTCGATGTTTCATGAGAAATCATAGGTATATTAGTAACTCTTCCACATAGGGTTATCATCTTTCCTTTGAATAAGCCTATCGTCCCCAATGAAGGTACCATAGTAGGCTTTCCCAAAATTTCCCAAGTGCATTCTGGCATAATATTCACATGTGTTTCTTCATCCAATA
>JASDQU010737929.1:118328-128838 GCA_032191745.1 Picea mariana
GGGTAGATTTGAAAAACCATGGGAAATTTAAAATAAAAATAAATAAATAAAATGGAATAAAACAATAAAAAAAAACTATACAAATCATATATACACAATGTGAAATATTAGGCTTCGTTCCACATGGGTCAAGGTTTCATCATCAGTCAGGGTTCCACACCTAGAGATAAAAATTTGAAACAAAGCATATATGCATCTTCCAAATACCTGGATGTTGATTCAGGTAAACACATCCTATCAATATCGACATCACGTGAATTTGGATAAAACAAATGGAGAGTAGGCAGGGGGTAAAGGGACGACGCATCACATGACACGTTAATGCAATCAAGGATGACCTACAAGATGAAAAGGAGTTTGATGTTAGTGTGGCATGCTAGATACATCAATTTGATCAAGGGGAAATCATGAAGGGAAAAAGTTATGGATGAAGTGTGATTGGCTTCAAAATCCGATGGTCGGGAAGAATAAGAAACCAAGAAAGTGATGTAATTCAATAGTTGAAGATCCGATGGATATCATCCGATTGACTCACAAGATAGGGTTTTTGGGAAGGTAATCTGATAGGCTTCATGGAAATTATAACTCGAATTAAATACTCTGATGGAGCTCTCCCACTAAGATAAATATGATTGGCTCATTGGGTTTCAATTTTTGAGAACTAGGATGAGCAAGGTAGATTATCAATCCGATGAGGAGAGTCCGAGAAGGTGGATATGATATCCTTGTAGGATTTGGATCTTGGGGAGAAATGGGAGAAAAGGTGAATCTACTTCCCGATGAGGGAGATACCAATAAGGATCAAGGTTCTAACCATGAATCAGGGTTCAAGCCACATAGTACAATACAATAAAATTTAGGCCTTGGAATAGAACATAGAAAATAATGTAATGGTGATAAAAGAAAATCCGACTGAGGTTTGGAAAAGAAAAGGATTAATTTTGAATGTTTAATGTTGTCTTCAAATGATAGACAATATCTTAATAGAGAGGAGTCTATTCAAGAGGAAGAAGATAGAGGTTTCCCATATGCATTTTAGAGCTGAAGTGGTCAAGCAAATCCAGTGACTCTAAAACCCTACTCTTGCAACCACATAAATAATAGAATGTGTTATGTGAGGAAGAAGATATTTGTCAGTATATCATAAATACTACATTCTTTTCCTTTTCCTTCAACAACATTATGAATAAGTTTTGGGTTTGTTTACAAAATTCAAAAATAGAAAGAAGAAGTTTCTCAAAGATATTCATCCATGATCTCATCCTTTCATAAGCAACCTATTGCTATATATACATGTCATGAAATTTGTGTGTATTTAATATCAAACACTTAGAAAGGATTAATGATCTTGTGATTCTAGTTATGAGTTTTAAACTGAAGAATATGATTAACATACGAGAGCTTGAACATAAGTATGAAGACATTAGGTACACATGCAATCAACATGATGCATAATGCATATATGTTCTTCACTTAAGTCATGCATTCAAGAAGTCCTCAAAAGCAAACTCATTCAAGGCATAGAATAGAACATCAATCTCTACAGTCATATTGGATCATCAAATATTTTGAAATTTGCAAAAGGTCCCAAAGATAACTTGTCCATTTCATCACACAAATATCAATGAAGCATCATAAGTCAAAACAAAGATAACTTGTCCATTTCACCACACAAATATAAATGAAGCATCATAATTCAAAAAGCATTATGAAGAACATTTGAAAGTATAAGATCAAAAGCATTAACAAACCTCGATCAAAGACAATTATCAATAAATATCCAAACCCCCAAATCTCTCAAGGTAGGTAAAGAATAATCATTAGGATCATAGTAGTAGAGGATTAGGATTTATAGGTCAGATTTTAGTGGGGGGGCCTCTTTCCTTTCGATTATAAAAGAAAAAGTAAATGGAGATTTTGGTGGCCACAATACACACACAACATTAATTCAACATAATTACAATAAACCATCAATACTTATCTTTATGGGAATAATTCACCAATTGGTTGCAGGTAAAGGATGTTCCACCCAACCATAGGCTCTATGTTACCCATGATATTTCTATAACAGGGCCACCCTTGAGCTAAGGCTATGAGTCAACAAGGACAAAATTGACTATGGTTGGCTCTAATCCTTTCACACTGCCCAATTTTCCCTGAATTCACAAGTTATAAACTCTCACAACAATTCCAATCCACCGACACTCTTTCCCCTTCAACCTACACAATAAAAGGAATAGAAATCCATTCTCTTCCACAGAGTCCCTCGTGATAAAACAAAGAATCTCTAATACCAATTGATAAAACAAAGAATCTCTGATACCAATTGATAAAATATAAACAAGAACAAGAAGATGGCGGAAAAGGCTCACTAGCTAGCACTTAATGTATTCACACCAATGGTACATATTTATAGTACAATGGGTGATGCCACCTCATAGAGAGATTTTCTCTAGATCCTAAAATAATGCATGATGACTAGGCTAGGAAATATTAACTAACTCATTAGTCATCACTTGAGGATATATTACTAATATCCTAAATGAATAATACAAATATAGGTGACAATTTAGACTTAGTGATTGGTTAAGGTAAGCCATAGGCTAACAATCCTTCCCTCAATCACAAGTCCGATCAATAATACCAACAATAAAGCATAAACTGGTATCAATTCTAAGTCTTTATACTGAAACTCCTATGTTGGGCCTTAATGAAGAACTGCCTAAAAAACTGCCAATTTGGATGTTGAATGGTTCATTTGAAATGAATTGGAAAAGAGTTGAGATATGGAAGTGAACAACTGCAATATCTAAACATTTCCTGATTACTTTTCAATTCAATCATATTTCCAAGTATTTGAGCTAGAAGAATCTAATGTCTTCTGCTAATTGGTGAACATGTAGTATCACCACTCTACTATCAGTGTATCACTAAAAGTGCTCTCTGAATCTATGGTTTGGGATAACCACTAATCAATTGATACCATGTATCTGATGGTTTTTGGATGACCACTAACCAATTTTGACACTTTTAGGTGTCCAAAAACATCCCAATGTATAATGTGTATGATTCAATTACAAGTCATTGAACCATAATCCTGCCAAAGTATGCCATCTCTGGAAAATATCACTATGTAATCATGTGAGCCAAGATTCATGAAATTTGTTCACTTAATGTAAACTCCAATATGATGAGAGCGAACCGAGAGAAGTGAATCAACTTCTAGTCTGAAACATGTTTGAAAAATGCCTGAAAACTCAATCAAATGCCAAGTTGCAATGAAGAAGGATCCTCTTTTCATCTTCTAGGTCGAATGACCATCTATGTGAACCAAACGTCCACATCATTGCTCTGAAAATAAAAATCAACATCCCAATTATGTATGATTCAAATTAAACTTATTGAACAATAATTCTTCTAAAGTCTATCATCTATAGACCATAGTTTCCCATTTGGAAAATTTAATGCTCATCTGGCATAATTGTTGTCGAAACATTTAGTCTGAAAACCAATTCCATCATTGATTCCCCCCTTTTTCAGCTGAAAGGAGAGACCACAAGTGGTTTCATGAACCATCATCATTGGAATTTTGAACTCCCCCCCTTAAGGTGCATGTGAGTTTCATCATCATACTCCCTCATTCTATGCTTAAGAGAGTACCATTCTTGTTCCGTTTGAGTACAACACAAAGTGGGCATGTGGAAAAAAACACATGTTATCTCATCCCATGAGGGCTATTGGTCCTAAGGTCTACACCTGACTGCTAAAAGGGTAGAGCTAGTGCACCTATCAGTTTTTAGAATGATGATTCTTTGTTTTTAGTGGGTCATTTTAGAGGGTTGGTTTTACCAATATAAGCTCAAGGTTGGGTTTGAATAGGACAAGGATGAGGGTACTCCTTATCTGATGGAACACTAATGAAAACAATGAAAAACATAGGATAAAAGCAAAGGAAAACAACACACCACTCAATGAGTATCCTTCTGCAAGAAGTTTGATGCATAAAATAATATTTCAAGCATAAAACATGTATCAGAAAGCAATCAGTCCCAGAGGTTGCCAAAAAACAAGGCTTCACCAAGGCATAGCTATAATCATAGGTTGCATGTTAATAAAGACAAGTTAGGCAATAGCTGAAAAGGAAAGAAAAGTACTTATCACAAATCAAGATTTCATTCATGATAAGAAACACACAGATAAAAAAGCAAACACTATCATCAATAGCGTATTCACCAGGTAGAGACTTTAATCCATATGCAGAACAAGCTTAGCTAGGATGATGTATTGATTTCTTCTCCCAAAAATCCCCCCCCTTTACAATATCTAAAAACTAATTATTTAAAAGAGTTGCAGAGGCTCTCGTCCTTAGGGGATTGAGACCTAATTCTAGTTTACTGAATGTAAGACAGATAGACTAATATAACTGGAATTTCATGGAGTTCAGCATGCAAACTCCATAGTGGAATTAACCGATAACAAGTGGGTCTTATCACACATAGAAGGCCACTTGTTATTTAATCTAAAAGAGTGTTGTAATGGCACAAATGGGACTGCTACTGGCAATGAGATTGCATGTGCTGAACGAACTGAGATTAGAAGAAAAAGACTCAGAGAGGCATAATAGAGTTCTACGTTGAACGATGACATTAATGTGAGCTAGAGGCCACTAGAGACAACTAGTTGTATTGGCAACTATCTGTTGGAGGAAGAAGGTAGCCTTCTGAAGCGTTCTGGAACTGGTTTCATTGAATTGAGACGATCTCCATGTTCTCTGTCTATGATAGAGATTTTGGCAACCAAGTGCACTCTGCGTCGACCTCGTCAGCTTCCATCTATACCTGTGAATAGCTTCGTTGGAATGGTTGATGGCCCAACGGTCAATAAGGGAGACGTGGAGGCGAGCATCCAATGGGGAGGCAGGATGAGCGGATGCGAGGGTAGATAACCTGTGAGGAAAAATGTCAAAAGGTGAGCGGAGGTGTGAATATGATGGAGGTATCAGGGGTATGGAGTTGGCGACATGTAGTGAAGGATACATGCAATGCGTAGAGAGAGGAGGAGTAAATAGGCTGGGCGGTGAGCAGAGGTGAGTGGAGGACAAGTGGCCAGTGGTGACAGGAGCGGGAGTATTGTGGTACAATATGGGTGGGAGATAGATATTGGCACAGGGGAAGACCCAGGGTTCGATGCTTCAACATCATACAAACAAAACCCTAACTATCGGCCCTTTCGGCAACACCTGCGAAGCAGATGAAGTCTCACCCGAGGTAGAGGCAGGGGGGCGGTTGCAGGACTCATGTGTCTACAAATGCATTAGTTCATGGGTCTCATTCACATCGCAGACTAAAATCTTATTACAGATCAACGTAGTAACAATAAATACCAAGTACCTTCAACTATTTATCACATAAAATTAGCTCAAATCTAGCATTCATTTACCATCAATAGAGCACTAAGCATCCATATATATATCTAACATATATAAAGATCAATGCACTAACAGATAAACAACATAAACAACATCAACAACATCGCACAAAGCACATCAAATAAAAGATATACGTGGTTCACCCCAGTGTAGGGATACATCCACCAACTTCTTCTTCTTCTTTATTAGTCTTCAATATTCTCACATTTAGCTGCTCCTGTGCACAAATCCATAGAGCCAAACTCCACAGAGGATAGGATATCTGTGTGCTGCGCACCAGATCCTCCTTCCCAAAATCAGGTCAAGGCACAAAGCTAACTCCTCTATCAAGAACAGAGCCTTGCATACAATGTATGTGCACAAATAAACTTACAGAGCACTTGCACTTAGCTCTGCAAGCCTTAACACATTCTTGCACAAAGCCAACTAGTCATTCACTAAGCCAATCGATAACTACTTTTACATATTGTACACATAGACAACTAGCCAGGCATCTTACATCGCTTAGCTACTTATTTATACATTTACAAAAAGGCCTAATCATGGGTAAAGCCATGGGTTGACATCCCATAACCCATTAGATAAACCCTAGTAAATCCTTTTCTTGGTCCATAATCCCACAAAACAAGCGAGATCCCACGATGTCAACTCTACCTGGGCGATCCATTTTCAACCATCCTGTTGAAGTCCCAAAAGTGGTCAAACACGACCAATGTTTCCTCAAACTTGTTCAAGGGACAACAGGTCCCAAACACTCACCTGTGACTCATCCCGAGTCACTCAGATCTGGGAAATACTACTTCAAAGGCCTCGAGATTAGCTCGATCTGCCTTGACTTGCTGCTTTGCCAGAGCCTTCTGCTCGAAGAACTCTTAAATCACTTTCTCTGTAACAGGCCCTTCCAGGCATTGTTCCACTATCACAACCACTTGGTCTAGTTGTGGGCCTTGTCCTTCAATCTCTTCAAAAAGTGTACAGGCTTTGTCCTGCACCAACTGTAGCCTTTGTGTAACTTCCATGACTCTGCTCTGGATGGTAGTAATCTGCTGCTAGACTACATGTTGTTCCACGTGATCTCTTCATTTTCTCAACTGTAGTGAGTGACTTCATCTACAGCTGAACTATAAGTGCCTGTTTCTTCACCTCCTGTAGTTGTGCTTCCAATTTCCTCAGCTCCAGATCTTCTACGAGGCGTTCATAGGTCTACACACTTCAATCACTCAATTTCTTACACTCTGAGGTGAGTGCCCTGATTCTTTCTACTACGTTCTTGGCAGCTTCTTCCCTCTGATCATGCACTTCTTGTAGAGTGCTCGCNTCCTCAGCTCCAGATCTTCTACGAGGCGTTCATAGGTCTACACACTTCAATCACTCAATTTCTTACACTCTGAGGTGAGTGCCCTGATTCTTTCTACTACGTTCTTGGCAGCTTCTTCCCTCTGATCATGCACTTCTTGTAGAGTGCTCGACACTGCTTGGAGCTCTAAATTCATTATCCATGCTTGAAGCTATTGAATGGCCTCAACGAGCTTCCCCACCTGTATCTTGCCTAAATCTGGTTCCTCCTGTGCCAGGCCTGACATAGAGTGAAGTTTTGTAGTCACCACTTCTTTGACCGCAATCTACTCTGCGAGCAACTGGTATTTTTCTTTATGCATCATTGCTTTGTCATCCTCAAACATCGCCCTAATTTCATCTTTCCCCTTCTCGTAGGTGGTTATGTAGGACTGCACAACTCGTAGTTGCTCTAAGACCTCCTCCTTTTCTTGCTTCAAGGATTCCATAGCCTTCTCCTTTTCTTCTTGGAATTGATGAAGTCGAGCCTCTATTGCATCTACTAATATTCATAATTGGGTGGGCTCATCCCCCAATTCTGCAATCTTCGATGAAGAAGGCGCAGTGGATACTGCGCGGCTCAAGTGGATAACTTGCTGTAGGTATTTTAGATATTTCTTAATTCGTTCATACAACGTCTCCTTATTCGCTCCATGTATCTTCAATATATCCTCTGAAGCATCTTCTACTGCTGTGATGATTAGAACAACATCGTCCTCTGTGAGCACATTCTTTGACTGGGGTTTATTGGTGCGGGTCTTCTTTCTTGCTGAAGGTTTCTCTAGAAAAGCCTTCCTTTTCTGTGAAGCCTTTGTTCCAATAAGGGGATCCTGAGGTGGTGTATCTCCACCTTCTTCTTTCATTTCTCCTTCATCCCCTCCTCCTTGTCCATTTCCTTGGTATTCTCCTCCTTCTTCTCCTGGCGAGTTAGTTCCATATTCCTCAGAGGCGCTTTCCTCTTCATCAATCTCTATGATCTGGACATATATATTTTCCTTCCTTTGCTTCACGCTGCTCTATCCAACATGCTCGATGCGGGTGACCAAGGGGCTTCCTATGATGTCAGGATCAGAGAGTTCTTCTTATTCAAACGATACAAGGAATTCCACCATCCATTCTTTGGTGATCTCCTCCATATATTTGTCGTTCAACTTATAGTATGACTGCAACTCCTCCTTGCTTTCATCCCTACGCATAATGATATAGATAAAGTGTCGATCTGCATGGAACTTTGCTAGTGGTCTATACTGGTGCAATGTGTTCAATGTCATGCAGGGAAATTCCTCAATAGCACGCTTCAACTGCTGGTAGTAGTCATGGAACACCGCGTTCGATTGCCACTGCTACACCATATCATTCATGTACCACAAGGTGGAGAACCTCGTGGCCAATGAATCTGATGGCTCAATATCCATGAAGGCTGCTCCTTCTAGCATTTTCCAAGCGACAAATGTGATCAATACTAGTAACCAGCTGAAATCAAATTCATACCCCTGATCCTGTGCTTCGCAACAGTCTTTTTCCAGCTCATTTACGAGGTAATTCGCCCAATTCATTTGCATTCCTTCTATGCACTTCCCTGCGAGGTCTAATACGAATATAGTGACTTGTGTTGGGATGTTCTTTCTGACAAGCTTGCCAGCTATAAGTTGGAAATCCAGGCGCACTGCATCATCCTGGATAGAGGCTGCCTTGTAGCCTCACTTTCCATTTTCTACATCGCCATAGTCCTCCTTTATGCATTGTGCCAGGGAGCGATCTGAAGTATTCCTTGGGTAGAACTACTGAGGGTCCGGTCCCTGCATGCTCAATCTTTTAATCAAATGGATCAGCGCCGGATCCACAGTGATGTTCTTGTCGAGCCACATATATCCTCCATGATAGCATTACAGGAGGATTTTAATGCAAGCATTAACCTCCTGATGTCGGCCAAAGTGAGAAATCTTCATTACATTCAATATCGTCGACTACATGAGCTCCTTAATCCATGACTGGGAGACTATCTGAGGCTTCTTCCCAGTAATCTTCATTAGGTATCTATGGGGTGTGAGCACTGCATAGTTCTTCCTGTCGTCGAGGTTGAAATCGTTGTTCTTTAGAGATGGGATATGTCCTAACTGGGGCCCAACTATGCGTATCCCCTTTGGGATGTATGCAGTGATCGATGTGTACCTAAAATCCTATGGGTTACTATCGTGGTTAACTGCACCATCCAAAGGTAGGATGTAATCTGGCAAGACCAACGGGATCTGCTTCGCGTTAGCCAGGTTGTCATGATGCTTACTTCGCTTCTCAATTCTAGGGTTAGCATGACTAGAGTGACATGTACTTGAAGGGGATGCTTATAGTCCCCCAGTCGATGATACCTGTATTCCTATAGACATAAATCTCTTAGCCATGAGATCCATGAGAATATCCTCCACATAATTCTCTAACGCGCGAGGCTTTCCCGACATTCACGCTTGTAACTAAATAAATCGGGTAGGAGAATAGACAAGCGAGGTAATAAAACATATGGCGAGGTATAGAAATCACAGCGCGATATGCAATTGATTCTCTGTTAGATCAGATAATCACAGGTGGAAAAATGTGTTCTTGGCGCAGTGTATGACGGGTTAAATAAGCAAGCATCATAACAGATTCCTCCAATGGGAACGAATGTGTCCATCAATGCGAATCGATTCATTATGGCACGGTCTCAATGGGCCAACTATGGTCTTTCTATCAATAACTACATTTCTATCCATTTTAAAGCATCATTCTAATGGTCAGGGTGCCTCCAATGGTCATATAGATTTTCCATGGCGAAGTCCCATTCTGCGTGGTTCTATTATTTCAGTGAGGTTCGAGTTTTACAAATCTGCCTCCTGTGAAGTCTTCCTTCTGTTCTTTGTGGCTTCCTGTAGTTTTTCTAGCTTAGATTTCTTCTTATTGATCTTCCTTTCCTTCTTTCCTGTGATCTGGGCTTCTAAAACAATTTATGGGATCCTCTTTCCATTCTCATTCTTATCTTCTCTTAGCATAGTGACTTCACACTACTGATGAACTCTTACAAATTCTGAGGTTAATGACCCTTCTCTTTCTATTTCCAGGGTGGCCATACTTCTTTCTTGCATTGATAGGTTCTTCAAGACTTCCTGCGTTGTTTCAACTTCAACATCTAATTCTCTTGCCCTCTATTGCTTCGACTTATCCTCTTGTTCTTCTCTTAGTCACTCTATTTTTCGGGTTATGAAATCCCTTAGTTCTTTCTTTTTTTGTTCTGTAGCCTCCTCTACTTTCCTCTTGATCTGATCCTTCTCAATCCAAGTCTTTCCTAACAAAAGTGGAAAAGGGGCATTGTTGTCAACAAATTTAATGACTTCAAATTCTTCTTCAGTCGATGTTTCATGAGCAATCATAGGTATATTAGTAACTCTTCCACATAGGGTTATCATCTTTCCTTTGAATAAGCCTATCGTCCCCAATGAAGGTACCATAGTAGGCTTTCCCAAAATTTCCCAAGTGCATTCTGGCATAATATTCACATGTGTTTCTTCATCCAATATACAATCTATGTTGAAGTCTTCTATTCTTGTAACTATGTGTTGTTTTTACTTTCAGGATATCTGGTAAACTGATGTCTCTGTGATCATTCATTACTTCTTTCAACTGTAAAAACATAGTCTCTGACTTTTTATTTTTATGATTCTCTAACATATCCTTAGTCTTTTGATATTATTTATAGTTTTCTTGTCTCATGTTCAT
>JASDQU010737929.1:145451-157215 GCA_032191745.1 Picea mariana
GTTGCCACCGATTATTTTACAAAGTGGATCGAGGCTATTCCTACCAGGAATGCCAATCATACTGTCATCATTAATTTTCTGCAAGAAAACATATTCACTAGATTTGGTTTCCCTAAGAGAATAGTCACTGATAACGCTGCTGCATTCAAATATAAGCACTTGGTAAAATTATGTGAAGAGCTGGGAATTCAGCTAGTACATTCCACTGCTTACTATCCACAAGGAAATGGCTTAGCTGAGTCATCGAATAAGAGTTTAGTCAGAATTATAAAGAAGTTGCTTGAACAAAATACCAGAGGTTAGGATTCCAAACTAAAATTTGCTTTGTGGGCTGACAGGGTTACAAGTAAAAAGTCAATCGGTACATCTCCCTTCAAGTTGGTATATGGTACTGAAGCCATATTTCTTGTTCAACTTGCACTGCCAGTTGCAAAGTTTTTACAAGAAACTGACTCTGAAACAAGTGATTTAACTCGGAGAATCCATAATTTGGTAGAGTTGCAGCAAGATAGAAAACAACTTTTGGAAAAGACAGAATTACACCAAGGAAAGATGAAGGATATTTTCGACAAGAAAGTCAAATCAAATATCTTCAAAATAGGGGAACTAGTATTAAAATGGGATGCAACAAGGCATGAGAAGGGGAAACACGACAAATTTGATGCTCTCTGGGCAGGTCCTTTCATCATAACAACAGTTCAATAGAACAATACCTTTGTTCTCCAAAATCTTGCAGGCGAGGAAGTAGCAGGTGGCCCTTTCAACGGGCGCTTTCTAAAGACCTATTTTTCATAAGGATTTTTCTTAAAGCCCTATTTTACTTGTACATATTCTTTTCAGTTCTGTTTTCTTTGTTTTTATCACTTGAATAACTCCATTCCCAATGGTACTGAGCAAAAATATTTTTCAAATTTTCAAATTGTAATAAAGGCTACTGAGTCTAGCTAGGTTCTTGGTGACCTCACAGGGAGGTGTCCATCCCAGTTGGAGCCAAATGTTAGCTCCCAAAATGAATCAGTCACTATGGTTTCGTTTTGTGGTTGATAGCATGGTTTTTTGTATTTTTCTCCATTTTGTTTTAATTTCTTCTAGTGTCAAAACTTAGGTTTTAAATTCATATCTTAGAAATAAGTTGATCCATAAAGGTATTTTCTATAAAATTTCATGAAAAGACTTTCAACAGCTAATGCGTGTTGCATGGTTGATGACTAGTTGGTGAAAACGACGATTTTCAACAGTTAAGGAGTACTTTCCCGCAGACCGTTAGCTGGTGAAAGCACGGAACACGTGTGTTTCCTCCATGTTTTCAGAAATCAAAAGATGACATGCTCAACACATGTCACGTAATCATTATAAGGCGTTGGTGAAAGCGAATAATAATGAGGATTCTGTTATGCACGTCTAAATCGGATATCATAGCAGATCATGTTCGTGAATGCATGCTTCACGAGATAATGGCATTGGAGATGACGAATTCAAATTCATCATCACAGGTAAAGGAGCGGTACTACTCAACTGGCGACATCAAATCAACACTTCATATTCCCAACACGCATTATCCACAAGCATATGTTATGGTTTCATATTTGAAAGACAACGCCGAGAGTTTTCACCAGCGCCAAACCTTGGCTCAAATAACAAATTACAGTGACTTTGTTTGCAAAATTGTCTGGGGTTCGAGTTATAGATGGCAAGGAAACGAAGTGGTTCATTGTTAAGGAAAGAATTAGACAGTCTGTCTTTTTTACAAGCACATACAAAGGTGCAAAAACGCTTCTCAGATGCAGGCTAAATGGGTTATGTTGAAAAGTTACAAAATGGTTGCCACCAAACAACAACTGAAGCATTTGCTAAATCGTATGATGGAAACAAAGCCTGTGTGGGTTCTTTAGAAATCATAGTTGATGAATCCACCATTGCTACAACAACCAATTTACCTAGATAAGGCCAGAGTTGGTTCAAGACAACAGCAGCCAAGAATCTCAATTTTAGAGCATATCTTAAGGCAGAATTCAGAAATGTCACATGGAAGAAAAGCATGCTAGTTTCTCATTTGGAGGATGAATGGTAGGACCTGTTCAAAGGCATTCAACTCTATATAACCTCAGAAGGCAAGTATGACAAGCTTATGTTATACCATTTCAAGCTCTTAGATCATTTCACATCGAAAACTCTCCTAAATTTACCTTTCTTCTTTCACAAAAGCCTAACTAAAGTATGTAAAAAGATTAGGGATGAACCTCTAAGTATGAAAAACACTCTTTGTCATTTCGGCCTGATCAAATTGATAATTCTGGAGGAACTAAGACAAAGAGGAAGGACTTGGCAACATTTTATTTTTTGGGAAGGCTTTGAAACCCAAACTCAGCCCATGAATGAGCAGAAGAGAGCTAGAAAAAAGCAATTAATTCCTCAGAGCAGCTCAAGGAAGAGGAAAACTCTTCCAGGACCACCAGAAGATAGGGTTTTCGGCATAAAGTCTCACAGATCAAAGAAAAAATTAGATTTTGAAACAACTTTAGAGCAGCCTACAAAAAAGAAGACAAATATTCTAAATCTACCATACACAGACTCAAAAACAGAGCCAGAGCAAGAAGATGAAAGTCCAGCCATTAAAAGCCCTGAACACTCCATGGAATTTGCACAGGATTGTGAGACTTTTACTCCCATTGATGAAGGTGAAACATCAAAGAGCAAAAATTCAAAGAAATCACAAAAAATTAAGCAACTAAAAGAAGTGATTGCTCAACAGGAGGTTTTAGAAAGAGTAATCAAGGCGAGATACAAAACTCCGTTTGACAATTTCACAGAGACAAATGCAACATTTGAGAAGTTGGCTCGTGACAGTGTAAAAGACAAAAAGAGAAAGAAGAAAATCACCAAAGATTATAACAGTTTATGGTGGTTAGAAAAACGCCTTAAGAGGAAGATTAGAAAATTGAAGCAGAAGAAGAAGTCGCACCCAGATCTACAAGTGCTAGCCCAGGTTGCTGTGAATATGCAAGGAGATAAAGTAGAGACACGCTAAGTTTTTGATAAAACAACAGTTTTGGAGGTGAAAGTTTCTTTTTGGCCAAGACAGAGCTTTCACCAATGCAAAGGGTAAATTTACAACCAGTTAGCTGGTGAAAGGCAGAGCTTTCACCAGCTAACCAGTGAATCATAAGGTGAATTAGCTGGTGAAAGCACAAAAATAATTTTTGAAATCCAAAGATGGAGCAGGGTGATTTTCAAAGTATTTAAAGAAGTTCAAGAGCATCAAAGGATTAACCACTTAGTAAGAAAATACTCAGCATCAGAGATTCATGGAGATTTTGAAAACCAAATGCTAAATCGGTCTCCTAAAGTTTCAACTATGATTAATTGAAGAAATCCAGCTACAGAAGACAGGTGCCTTTACCTTTTCCATGACACAATAGAGTCCAGAAGCTGATGAAGTACATATGTCAAATATTGATATAGAAGACAGTTCGAGTTCTAGCAACTAGTCTTTGTTATCGATTGCCTTAGTTAGTTTTATATTCTATTTTTAGATACAGATCCAAGGTTTTAGGATCTTAAAAACTGATTGTAAAAGGCTATAAATGCCTATCTTTTCTAAGAGACAAGGGTTCAAACTGGGAATACATTTTGTGCTACTGTATAGACTCTTATTGCATAAGAAAATTACAGTCTCCTTTTGCTTTCAATATCAGAAATATTCATGCTTCCTTTTCTATACTTTATTTCAGTTTATCTTAGCTTATAAAGACTGTCATCTCTTTATTGAGCTCATAGACTTGAAGTGAAGTATTTATTTCTATCTTTCATTAATCCCTACACCCAGTTGTATTTGGCAATCAAGATTAGTGTTCTTCATCCTCTCCTTTTAAAATACTTGATCTGATTATTGTTTTCTAAAAGCATTGTTTCATTTGAATGTATGATGAGTTGTCTATCACATTAATCATTGAGTGATCCCATTGTTCCAAGTATACCTACACATTATTTTCTTAAGTTACCAAGCATCCTTAGCCTACAACCCTAAGGAGTTTCTTGAAGTGATAACAGGTTCAACACTCAAGAGCGCACCAACAAAGCCCTAACTACTGACCCTTTAGGCAACACCTGCGAAGCATATGAAGTCTCACCCGAGGTAGAGGTAGGGGTGGTTTCAAGACTCAGGTGTCTGCAACCTTAGCTGGGACACATATCTATGACTATATCATTTACAGATCACTTAGCATCGATCATTCATCAATATTCAACCCTTATTATACTTTGCAGATAGCACAGAGCTTCACAGTGTACACTCAGATCTACAGTATTTCAACACTTAACCATAGTAACCTAGATCGGATCTAGAAGATCAACGCTAAGCATCCTCATACACATCATATCTAACAATCATATATATCTAAGAAGCACAGAGAATAAGTGGATATATCAAAGCAGATAACATAAGCAAAGATAAACACATTGAATCAAAGCACAGAGCATAACACACATATTTACGTGGTTGATCCCCACCCTGGGGCTACGTCCATAAGATCTTCTTCTTTATTATCGTCTTCAATCTGTTACAAGCACAAAGCCTCCAAAACCATTCTTCGCATAGGATAGAAGATCTGTGCATCTCGCTAGATCCTTCTTCCTTGCGTTACAATACTTAGCTTTCTATAGCAACCTCATAGTAACTTGCACTTAGCCTTGCAAGCCTTACATAGTTCACACAGAGCACTTATTCAACATCACATAGATGCACTACCAATTTCACTAAGCAATCACATCTACTACTTCTTACATTGCCTATCCTTCTATTTATACATTACAAAAGTGGGCCTAAGCATGGGTAAACCCACGAGTCGACATCCCTTTCCCATTACATATTCCCAAAAACCCAAAAAGGACCCAAAAGGGGGCCTAACTTTTGCAATTTCTGCTTCACTTTGTGCTTTGTCTTCGACAGGTTGTCGAAGTCCCAAAAATGGTCAATTATGACCAAGTGTTACTCAAAACTTGGTCAAGGGCCAACAACCAAACTCTGCAGAGGATAGGATATTTGCACGCTGCGCACCATATCCTCCTTCCCAAAATCAGGTTAAGTCACAAAGCTAACTCCTTTGTCAAGCACAAAGCCTTACATACAACATCTATGCACAAATAAAATTACAAAGCACTTGCACTTAGCTTTGCAATCCTTAACACATTCTTGCACAAAGCCAACTAGTGATGCACTAAGCCAATCGATAACTACTTTTACATATGGTGCACATAGCCAACTAGCCAGGCATCTTACATCACTTAGCTACTTATTTATACATTTACAAAAAGGCCTAATCATGGGTAAACCCATGGGATGACATCCCATAACACATTATATCAACCCTAGTAAACCCTTTTCTCGATCCACAAGCCCGCAAAACAAGCAAGATCCCGTGATCTCAGCTCTGCCTGGGCGCTCCATCTTCGACCAGCCTGTCGAAGTCCCAAAAGTGGTCAAACATGACCAATGTTTCCTCAAAACTTGGTCAAAGGACAAAAATCCCCAAACACTCACTTGTGACTCATCCCGAGTCACTCAGATCTGGGAAACATTGCTTCAAATGCCTCGAGCTTAGCTCGAGTTGCCTCGACTTGCTGCTTAGCCAGAGCCTCCTTCTCAAAGAACTCTTAAATCACTTGCTCTATAACATGCCCTTCCAGGTGTTGTTCCACTATCACAACCACTTGGTCTAGTTGTAGGGATGATTTTAAGGATGGAAATTTATTTTAAAATGTAGAAAACTTGGCGAATCTTACTAATCCTTCATATGCCAACTATAAATGTTTGACGATATTTTTGTAAAAATATTTAAATTTCTAAGGATTTTATATAGTTTTTATAAAATTTTGGCAATTTTAATGGTAAAATAATTTTATCCTATAGAATTTGAGCGAATCATTTTTAAAATAGTGAATCTCGTTTTTGGAAAAACCATGGAAAATTAGCCCATGAGAGAAATTTAGCCCCTAAAATAATCCCTGTCTAGTTGTGATCCTTGTCCTTCAATCTCTTCAAAAAGCATGCAGGCTTCATCCTACACCGACTATAGACTTTGTGTAACTTCCATGACTCTAATCTGGATGGCAGTAATCTGCTGCTGGACTGCGCATTGTTCCTGTGATCTCTTCATTTTCTCAACTGTAGTGAGTGAATTCATCTACACCTGAACTGTCAGTGCCTGTTTCTTCACCTCCTATAGCTCCGCTTCCAGTTTCCTCAGATCCGAATCTTCTGTGAGTATTTCATATGTCTGCGCACTTTGATCACCCAATTTATTACACTCTGAGGCAAGTGCCCTGATTCTTTCTACTACGTTCTTGGTAGCTTCTTCCCTATGATCGTGCACTTCTTGCGGAGTGCTCGACATTGCTTGGAGCTCTAAATCCATTATCCGTGCTTGAAGCTGCTGAATGGCCTCAACGAGCTTCCTCACTTGTATCTCAAATGACTCTGGTTCCTTTTGTGTCAGGCCCGACATAGAGAGAAGTGTTGTAGTCACCACTTCTTTGACTACAGTCTACTCTGCGAGAAACTGGTATTTTTATTTCTTCATCATTGCTTTTTCCTCCTCGAACATCGCCCGAATTTCATCTTTCCCCTTCTCATAGGTGGTTATGCAGGATTGCGCAACTTGTATTTTCTCTAAGACCTCCTCTTTTTCTTACTTCAAGGATTCCATAGCCTTCTCCTTTTCTTCTTGAACTTGATGAAGTCGAGCCTCTGTTGCATCTGCTAATCTTCATAATTGGGTGGGCTCATCCCCCAATTCTACAATATTTGATGAAGAAGGCGCAGTGGATACTATGTGGCTCGAGTGGATAGCTTGCTGTAGGTATTTTAGCTCTTTCTCGATTCGTTCATACAACATCTTCTTCTTCACTCCATGTCGCTGCAATATATCCTTTGAAGCATCTTCTACTGCTGCGATGATTAGAAAAACATCGTCCTCTGTGAGCACATTCTTCGATTGGGGTTTATTAGTGCAGGTCTTCTTTCTTATTGAAGGTTTCTTTGGAGAAGCCTTCCTTTTTTGCGAAGCCTCTGTTCCAATAAGGGGATCCTAAGGCAGTAAAGCTCCGCCTTCTTATTACGTTTCTCCTTCATCCACTCCTCCTTGTCCATTGTCTTGGTATTCTCCTCCTCCTTCTCCTATCAAGTTAGTTCCATCTTCCTCGGAGGCACTTTCCTCTTCATCAATCTTGCCGCTCTATTCGACATTCTTGACGTGGGTGACCAAGGGGCTTCCTATGATGTTAGGATTAGAGAGTTCTGCATCTTCAATCAATACAAGGAATTTCACTGGCCATTATTTGGTGATCTCCTCCATATCTTCATCGTTCAACTTATAGTATGACTACAACTCCTCCTTGATTCCATCCCTACGCATAGTGATATAGATAAAGTGTCGATCTGGACAAAACTTTGCTAGCGGTCTATACTGGTGCAATGTGTTCAATGTCATGCGGGGAAATGCCTCAATAGCACACTTATGCTGCTGGTAGTAGGCATGGAACATCGTGTTTGATTTCCACTGCTTCGCCATATCATTTGTGTACCACAAGGTGGAGAACCTTGCGGTCAACGGCTTCGATGGCTCAATCTCTGGGAAGGATGCTCCTTCCGACATTTTCCAAGTGACAAATGTGATCAATACTAGTAACCAACTGAAATGAAATTCATACCCCTGATCCTGCGCTTCGCAAAAGTCTTTTTCCAACTCATTTACGACGTAATTCGCCCAATTCATTTGCATTCCTTCTACACACTTCCCTGTGAGGTCTACTACAAATCTAGTGACTTGTGTTGGGCAGTTCTTTCTGATGACCTTGCCAGCTATAAGTTGGCAAGTGAGGCACACTGTGCCATCCTGGATAGAGGCTACCTTGTAGCCTCTCTTTCCCTTTTCTTTATCGCCATAGTCCTCCTTTATTCACCGTGCCAGGGAGCGATCTGAAGTCTTCCCTGAGTAGAACTGCTGAGGGTTTGGTCCCTTCTTGCTCAATCTTGTAATCAAGTGGATCAGCACTGGATCCACAGTGATGCATCTGTTGAGCCACATATATCCTCCGTGATAGCATTATAGGAGGATTTTAACGCAAGTGTTAACCTCCTGATGTCGGCCAAAGTGAGAAATATTCATTACATTCAATATCATCGTCTGCACGAGATCCTTAATCCATGACTGGAATATTATCTGAGGCTTCTTCCCAATCATCTTCATCAAGTATCTATGGGGCATGAACACTGCATAGTTATTCCTATTTCCAAGGTTGAAATCGTTCTTCTTCAGAGATGGGATATGTCCTAACTGGGGCCCAACTATGTGTATCCCCTTCGGGATGTACGCAGTGATCAACATGTACTTGAAATCCTGTGGGATACTATCATGGTTAACCACACCAGCCAAAGGCATAATGTAATATAGCAAGACCAATGGGTTCTGCTTCGCGTTATCCAGATCGTCGTGATGCTTACTTCGCTTCTCAGTTCTAGGGTTAACATGACTAGAGCGACGTGTAATCGAAGGGGATGTTTGCAGTCCCCCAGTCAACGATGCCTGTATTACTACAGACATAACTCTCTCAGTCATGAGATCCACGAGAATCTCCTCCACATAATTCTCTAACGCACTAGGTCTTCCTGACATTCATGCTTGTAACTAAAAGGTGAACAAACAAGCGAGGTAATCAAATGGATGGTGAGGTCTAGAAATCACAGTGCCATATGCAATTGATTCTTTGTTAGCTCAGATAATCATGGTGGAAAAATGTGGTCCTGGTGCAACATATGACAGGTTAAATAAGCAAGCATCGTAACAGATTCCTCCAATGGGAAAGAATGTGTCCATCAATGCGAATCCATCCATTATGGCACGGTCTCAATGGGAAAACGACGGTATTTCCATCAATAACTGAGTTTCTAGCCATTCTGGAGCATCATTCTAATGGTCGGGGTGTGTCCAGTCATATAGATTTTCCATGGTGAAGTCCCATTCTGCATGGTTCTGTTATTCCAATGAGGTTTGAGTTCTGTAGATCTGCCTCCTGTGAAGTCTTCCTTTTTTTCTCTGTGGCTTCCTATAGCTTTTCTAGATTATATTTCTTATTATTGATCTTCCTTGCCTTCTTTCCTGTGATCTGGGATTCTCTAACAATTTCTGGGATCCTCTTTCCATTCTGATTCTTATCTTCTCTTAGCATAGTGACTTCGCACTGCTGATGAACTCTTACAAATTATGAGGTTAATGTCCCTTCTCTTTCTATTTACGGGGTGGCTATACTTCTTTCTTGCATTGATAGGTTCTTCAAGACTTCCTACATTGTTTCAACTTCAACAACTAATTCTCTTGCCCTCTGTTGCTTCGACTTATTCTCTTGTTCTTCTCTTAGTCACTCTATTTTTCGGGTTATGAAATCCATTATTTCTTGATTTTTTTGTTTTGTAGCTTCCTCCTCTACTTTCCTCTTGATCTGATCCTTCTCAATCCAAGTCTTTCCTAACAAAAGTGGAAAAGGGGCGTTGTTGTCAACAAATTTAATGACTTCAAATTCTTCTTCAGTCGATGTTTCATGAGCAATCATAGGTATATTAGTAACTCTTCCACATAGGGTTATCATCTTTCCTTTGAATAAGCCTATCCTCCCCAATGAAGGTACCACAGCAGCCTTTCCCAAAATTTCCCAAGTGCTTTCTGGCATAATATTCACATGTGTTTCTTCATCCAATACACAATCTTTGTCGAAGTCTTCTATTCTTGTAACTATGCGTTGTTTTTTCTTTCAGGATCTATGGTAAGTTGATGTCTCTGTGATCATTCATTACTTCTTTCAATTGTAAAACCATAGTCTCTGGCTTTTTCTTTTTATGATTATCTAAAATATCCTTAGTCTTTTGATATTATTTATAGTTTTCTTGTCTCATGTTCATTTTTTCAACTTTAGCAATCATTCTTGGGAAATCCTCAACCTCATGACCAATATCTTTGCAACAAAGACAAATAGGACATGTACCAGTGCATTCCTTGGCAAGATGTCCCAGTCTTCTGAAATTATAACACAATGTCAATCCTCTCTTTCTTTTAAACGATCCCCAACCTTTCCCGTTCTGCGCACTGGGATCACAATGCTGAACCTGCAACCTACAAAACTTATTTCTAGGTTCCTGCATCCATTTATTATTCCAAAAATTCTTTCTATGCATAGGAATAACATATCTTTCTCTATTCAGATCAATTCTTTGTTCTAACTATGCCCTAGCTTTCAGACTAGGACATAATCTATCAAACATACCTAGATTCATGCTTAAATTCATTCTTTCAAAACAAAAATTTTCACTTATCTTACTCTTATTAGAGCACAAAGCTTTAAGATCTTACCTCTTTTCTTCAGATCAGGTTTCTTTCTTAGCACAGAGCTTTGTAAGTTGAGTAGAATATTTCACACTACAGCAATAGATATACACACATAGATTTCTCTTTTCTTCAGTTCCCGACAATCACAGTTTTAGGTCCTGACAACAGAACCATTTGTTGGCACAGGGGCGACCCATGGTTCAACGCTTCAACAACGCACCAACAAAACCCTAACTACCAACCCTTTCGACAACACCTGCGAATAAGATGAAGTCTCACCCAAGGTAGAGGTAGGGGGGGTTGCAGGACTTAGTTGTCTACAACCAAGATGGGACACATATATGTGATTACAAAACTTAGCAGAACACTTAGACAACAATATGCAGTAGTTCACGGGTCTCATTCACATCGCAGACTAAATTCTTATTACAGATCAACGTAGTAACAATAAAGATAAATTACCTTCAACTATTTAGCACATAGCATTGGCTCAGATATAACATTCATTTACCATCAATAGAGATATAAGCATCCATATATCTATCTAACATATATAAAGATCAATGCACTAAAAAATAAACATCATAAAAAACATCAACAACATCGCAAAAATCACATCAAACACATGATATATGTGGTTCACCCCAGTGTAGGGATACATCCACCAACTTATTCTTCTTCTTTGTTACTCTTCAATCTTCTCACATTCAAATGCTCCTGTGTACAAATCCACAGAGCCAAACTCTGCAGAGGACAGGAGCTCTGCACGTTGCACACCAGATCCTCCTTTCCAAAATCAGGTCAAGGCACAATGCCAACTCCTATGTCAAGAACAGAGACTTACATACAATGTCTGTTCACAAAGCAACTTACAAAGCACTTACACTTAGCTATACAAGCCTTAACACATTCTTTCACAAAGAAAACTAGTCATGCACTAAGGAAATCGGTAACTACTTTTACATATGGTGCACATAGCCAACTAGACAGACATCTTACATCGCTTAGCTACTTATTTATACATTTAAAAAAAGGCCTAATCATGGGTAAACCCATGGGCCAACATCCCATAACACATTACATAAACCCTAGTAAACCCTTTGCTCAGTCCACACGCCCACAAAATAAGCTAGATCCCATGATCTTAGCTCCGCCTGGGCGCTCCATCTTTGACCAGCCTGTGGAAGTCCCAAAAGTGGTCAACCACAAACAATGTTTCCTCAAAAATTGGTCAAGGAAAAAAAATAGGTGTCGAGACAGGAAAGAGGTGGTATATACATGGGAGGTGATAGGCATGAGTGGAGGACAAGTGTTGGGTGGCGAGAGGAATGGTATCGGGAGGAAATTCAGTAGGATCTTGGAGGGGGGGTAGGAAGTAAGTGGATTAG
>JASDQU010737929.1:192595-204696 GCA_032191745.1 Picea mariana
TAGTCTATAGAATTAGATTTTTATCATTTTTATCAATAAAATACCCTTCTAACTTGTCCATTTTTAACCCTTTTCAGGTACATCCGAATTGCATTGGGCATGCTGGACAGTCTAGGAGATATTTGTGTGTTTTAGTTTTATTTTAGGTTCCTAGTTTAGTCAGACTTGGGATATCCTCCCAGATTTTATGTAAACAGTTTTGATAACTTCCACAGGGATGTTTTACCCTGTGGAAGGTCTTTAAATACTTATTATTTTTTGTAATAAGGGGCATCCTCACTTGTGGGAGAACCAGGCTATGGATTTCTAATACAAACCGAGACAAGAATTGATGTTTTGCTACAGCTTTCGCTTTCATAATATCAATCTTTTGTTTCAAGTTTATGCATGTCGTTTGCAGTTGATTATAGACTACTTTAGCTATCATAGTCTATTGCAGAATGATATGATTTAATTAATGTGCTATCCATATCTGATTTCTTTCAATACTTAAAAAATACAGCAATTATTTTGTTTCAGTTAATGAATCACAGATTTCTCTTCTTCATTAATTGAAGCGTTTTGTATAGATCTTTGCATACAGGTTTATCTAATTGTGGAGATTTATAAATCATAAGATTGTTGTAAATTTTTTATGTATTGTTTGTCTTGTAATTACATTGAAGAGCACAACAGTTTCCGTTTACAAGAAGCTAGTGGATAATTCGGTGCAGGTTTCCTCCCTCCGATCAACTGAGATAATCATCACATACAGGACAAATCTGGAGCGTTTCTCCAGGTCAGTTTGTTATTTATTTGTTTGGTTAATTTGTTAGTATAATATTAGTATTTTAGTTAGATATATGTTTAGTTTAGATTAGTAGTTGGAATTAGTATATTATTTGTTTAGTTTAGTTAGTTTTTGTTTTATTTCTGTTCATAAAATTATAAAAACAACAAAAAATATCCCTCTCTGTCTTAGGGCATAATACAAATGAGTTTTTCAGGTTTTCATTCAAATCTGTAAATTGTTAATATTGTACATTTTGTGAATAAGATTTATTTCTGTTAGTAGTTAGATGGTTAATTAGTTAGAGTTAGTATAGTATTAGTTAGTAGATTGTATATATAGAATAGTTAGATTAGTTTAGTTTGTTTTAATAGTTAGTTTTAGTTAGATTAGTTAGTTTAGAGTAGTTTTCTTTTTGTTTTCTTAGGACCTTAGATCGGCTAACGGAGCCGCTAAACCCGTCAGGGTGGTTCATCCCAAACGACTTGGATTATTAGACAACCCTGGACCGGTTCCACTCTTCCAGTTGACGGACGGTCAATTTCGCCCGTCAACAAATGGCGCTAGAAGGAGGGCCTGAACTAAATTAATGGCACGAGGCGGTCACAAGACTCCTCCACCACCTAATTGCTCACCCATAGTGACTAGAATCCATTCCAATGATAATATTCCCCTTCAAACAACAACTACTTCAACCGATGATCCACAGATCACAGTTGAGCCAACAAACCCTAATCCTACAGGTGGTGACATACAAGAGATCGTCCGTCAATCTCTTATTAAAACGCATAGTGCCTTAACCCGTTTGAGGCAACCTAACCGTCCGTGGGGACAACCTTTGGATTTCTCCGATATCAGAGAACAATTAGGAGGCACTAATATCACTGTGAATCCTACAGATCCAAACCTAAATCCTGCTGCAGGAGGATCTGGGATACCCCCTTCACCACCTCCATCATCTCCTTCCTCTTCTGGAGGAGATTCCTCTGACGAAGGCAATTCCCCTTCTCAGCCTTCCACACCCACTACCCCAATGGCAAATCAGAACAACTCTGCTAGACCTTGGCTTGACTAGGATGCCGTAGCTGTACCTGGAGCTCAACATCCTTTACCTAAACACCCGGAGAAATGGCTTCCCAAGTTTGACCCTGACTCAAAACAGATCGCTGAAGATCACATTAAAAAGTTTATGTTAGCCATAAGACTCCACAATGTCGAACATGAAGATGTTGTCTGTAGGTTGTTCCCCTATACTTTCGAGGGCAATGCATCCACATGGTACTTTGCCCAACAACCCCATACCATCGTGTCTTGGGAAGAGTTCGAGTCATGCTTTTTGGAAAAGTTCAGAGACGATAAACCTCCGGAAGTCCTAGTCATGGATCTTTCTAGCTTAAGAATGAACCCAAAAGAAAAAGTTAAAGACTTTAATCAAAGATTCTTAACACTTAAAAACCGAATCCCTACGGATTCCATGCCTAGTGAGAGTATTATCATAGCATACTACACTAAAGCTTTGCATCAAAGTATAGCTATTTGGGTTAAACGATCTAAGAAAGCCACATTGTTAGAAGCCTTTGAGGAGGCCAGCCAGATTGGAAAAGACATACTTAGTCTTAAAGACTCTACTAGCAACGAAACATAGACTAGCTCTTCTTCCAAAAAGAAGATTGAAATCCTCCCCAGACCTACTCAAAGTAAAACACAACCTGAAAGCTCTGATTTAGAAAAATTAACTAAAGTTGTTCAAAAACTATCAAATCAAGTTATAGACTTAAAAAGGATGACTGAAGAAGCTTCCTCCAGCAAAGGGCCTTACAAACCCCTGTTCCGGAGGCCTTTTCCTACCAACCATCCTAATCCAACTACCGAAGGCCTAAATCTAGAAAGTCTGCAATGCGCCCTTCAAACAATTCTAGAAGCCCAAGATAACTTGATGCCTCCTGAGATCCTTGAAGAGGTAGTTGAACAAGAGACAGTTCAAGAAGAAGAGTCTTCCCCAAACATTTTTGGACACTTCTCGGATAGCATCTTTCAAGCTAACTTCGAGACAGTACATCCCTATAATACCAGGAGTAAGACAACAAACAAACCTTCTTCCGAAAACACTACAACTTCGCCTCCAAAGCAATCTAAATCAGCTAAGAATAAACAGAGTAATGTGAACCCCAACTTAGATTATGATGTAGTTGAAGATATTAAAAAGTTGAGAGCTAACATTTCTGTTTATGAGTTATTGAAGTTTCCATTTCTGCTACAAAAAATGCTACAAAATATCTCAGAGAATGGTAAAAATAGTAATTCAAGTGGTAACAAGGTTGTGCAGAACAAAGTCCCTCAGAAGACTTCCACTAAAAACAACCCTGATCCTCAAGATAAAGGAAGACTTCTTGTAAGTAATGTAAATAATGTAAATAATGTAGATAAAGTAGCTTTAGAAACTGCGAGTAAAAACCCACAAGCTACTACTCTTAGTACTCGCAAAAATGTACCTCCATTTTTGTTAACCTTCGAAATCTTTAATAGAAACGTGCACAATTGTATGGTAGACTCAGGAGCGTCATCCAATGTGATGCCTTGGTCTATTTGCCAAAAGATTAATGCAGAAGTTGAACCATCTACTTTAAAAATCATACAGCTTGATTGAACCAATGTGAAATTTATAGGCGAACTGAAGAATGTGCTTATTAGATTATCGTCTAACCCCAAGGTTCATCAAGTCATTGATATAATTGTTGTGGATATTCCAGAAGTGTATGGTCTGTTTTTAAGCAGGGACTGGTCAGAGCAGCTACATGGTTATTTCACGACATATTGGTCCCATCTATGGCTTCCAGACAACAGTAATCCCAACAAGATCAAGGTAAATCGTGAACGCTACCTTAAGTTCACGGTCACAGATTTGAACGATCCTAACGAACCATTTACACCTTCTGCTGATTCACCCGAAGTACAAGGGATGGACACCTTTTTCGACAACTTCATGGTCGAGGCTTCAGCTATCACCAATCCTGAACAACAGTCCTGGATTGTAGCATATGTGCAGCCAACAACTTCTACACAACGGTCTCATGCACCCGATGGAAATCAAATTTGGTCTCTTTATTTCGACGGGTCAAAGTCCAAAGAAGGAGCTGGAGCAGGTTGCGTCATTATCGATCCGGCAGGTAACAAAACATTAATTGCATGTAGGTTGGAATTTGAATGTACTAATAATACTGCAGAATATGAAGCTTTACTGCAAGGTCTCAGAAAAGCTTCGGATATGAACATTCAAAATTTAACCGTCTTTGGCGACTCTGAAATAGTTGTTAGACAGGTAAGAGATTCTATCCACTGTCTTTCTCCGCATCTCAAAATCTACCAATCTGAGGTATGGAATTTAATGAATAAATTTTCCGCTTTCAATATAAATTCTATTCCTAGATTGAATAACTCTGAAGCAGATTTATTAGCTAATGTAGCTTCTAAACTTCTTCCTGCAGAAGGCTTGTCCCTAGATGCATTCTCTGTTGAGCTGCTGTTCCTGCCGTCCATTCCTGACAACATCACGAACTGGAGAGTATTTGACGACGATCAACAGATTATTAACTTTCTGCACATGGAAGAAAATTTTCAAGGAACGGTGATAGACGAACACACACACGATGACAATTTGTGCGATTTCACGGTAATACCACATCCGAGAACTCCTGAATCTTCATCGGATATGGTAAACTCGATCCCTAAATTTATAGTTAGATTAGAGAAGTTTTACGATCTTCAAGATAAATTTAAAAAGACAGTCAATTGTAAAACCAATAGTTCCTCGTTATCATATGAAAAAGTAAACTTAGGAACTAATGAAAATCCTCAGTACATTAATCTAGGGTTGGGGTGTTCTCAACAAGAAAAAGCTGCATTTATTAAATTGTTCAAAGAATTTAAAGATATCTTTGCATGAACGTATGACGACCATAAAACATTCGACCCTAACATCATACAGCATGTCATTCCGATGAAGCCCCAAACCTTACCCTTTCAACAAAAACTGAGGAAAATGCATCCGAAACTCGAACCGACCGTTCAAAAAGAATTGAATAAGCTCCTAAATGCTAAGATAATTTTTCCTGTTAGGCACACTCAATGGGTTTCTAACCTTGTTTCCTAGGCCAGATTAACTTTGTGAGAAGATTTGTCCCTAGCTTCTCCGAAATGGTCAGACCTTTACAGAATTTGATTAAGAAAGACACCCAATATCACTGGGGACCCCTAGAAAATCAAGCTTTTAATGCAATAAAGAAGGCCATAATAGACACTTCATCTCTCATGAGCCCAGATTTTTCTCAAGACTTTACACTCTACACTTTTGCTTCTGACTGTTCCTATGCCGTCGTCCTAACCCAAAAGAATGCCGAAAACAATGAAGTACCCATTGCCTTTATGAGCTCTTCTTTCAAAGGCGCTGAACTTAATTACCCAACGGTAGATCGGAAAGCCTACGCTATTTTCAAAGCAGTCAAACACTTCCGGTCCTATCTTTTGAAGTCTAGGACAAAAGTTATTGTTCCCTACCCAGCCGTGAGGAACCTGTTAGTGCAGAAGGAACTAGGTGAAAAGAGAGCCAACTGGGTCACCTCCTTGCAGGAGTACGACTTAGAAATCACCCCATATCAGATAGTGAGAGGCCAAGGTTTATGCAAGTTAGTTGCTGATTCAGCAGTAGGACAGCGAGAAGAAAGCGATACGTCAAACCTAGGACAATGCGATCAAAGTCTAATCTGTTGCGCACAAAACTCTGTCAGTCCTTGGTATGACGATATAAGATTCTGTCTTGAACATGGATCAGCCCCCCATCACCTGGATCCCGCTAAAAGAAGAGCGTTGAGATTAAAGTCTGCCTCCTTTCATCTAGTTAATGGTATCCTGTTTCGTCAAAGTTTTGACGCCATACTGATGCGCTGTCTTGAAAAAGACGAAGCAAAAAAAGTCTTGCTAGAGTTGCATGCAGGAGAAGCTGGTGGTCATTTTGGTGGTNGTGACACCACTGCCCATAAGGTTTTAAGAGCTGGTTATTACTGGCCCACTCTTTTTAGAGACGCCCATGCCTTGTGTCGTAAATGTATCATTTGTCAGAAAGCATCAGGGCGGTTACAAAAACCAGCCTTTCCTTTGCAGCTCGTTTCAGTAGATTCTCCTTTTCAGCAGTGGGGCCTTGATATCATAGGTCCAATCAACCCCCCGTCCTCACAACAACACAAGTTTATTGTGACAACCACAGATTACTTTACCCGATGGTCTGAAGCTGCCGCATTAAGAACCGTCAACACTAGTCAGGTAATTGCCTTCTTAAATTCGAATATTATCGCTCGTTTCGGTATCCCTGACTGTTTAGTATTCGATAATACTTCTTACTTTTCTTCTCTTGAGATGAGTGAGTTCACTTTGGAAAAAGAAATTAAGCTGAAGTATTCCGCTAGTTATTACCCCCAGGGCAACGGATTGGCAGAATCGACAAACAAGAACTTGATTAAAATCATCAAGAGAACGGTGGTTGAAAATCACAAAAATTGGCACAATGCACTGATGAACGCGCTATGGGCTGATAGGGTAACGCCAAAAGCTACTGTAGGTAACTCCCCCTTTTTTCTCGTTTATGGCAGAGAAGCAATTCTGCCACCTCACATTCTTCTTCCTTCACTTCAGTTGTTGCAGAAAGTCCAAGAAGAAGATTGTCCCCCTTTGGAAAACCGAATTAATGCTTTGATGAAGCTAGAAGAGATAAGAGCCCAAGCTAAACGTAAGTTAGATCAACATCAACTATTGGTTAGAAGATGGTTCGATTCTAACTCTGCTTCTGATAGGAATTTCGAAGTAGGTGATCTCGTCTTGAAATGGGACAAACCACATGAGGGAAAGGGAGAACACACTAAATTTCAAAACTTATGGCTTGGACCGTTTTTAATTGCTGAAAAGTTGGGTCCCAGTTCTTTTCAATTGCAGAATCTTGAGGGGCAGCTTGACACCTATCCAGTGAATGGCCAAGCCCTGAAAAGATACTTTGCTTGATAACAACCCTTTTATATTATGTACATATTTTGCTTTTGTTTGCTTTTTCGTTTGCTTTTTGTTTTTGATTTTTCCTTTGAATTTATCAGTTTGTGTTTTCTTTGAAATGCACATACCTGTATACCGAGCTATTCAGATAAAGAAAACAGAAAATTCCTTCGCTGGAATAACTTCTGAGAAATTTGTACAAACATCAATGGTATACTTTTGAAATTTATATCTATGTTGGAAAAGTCTGTTGTTTGAAAGAAGTTGACTAATTTCGATCTCTGAGTAAAGCTTGTCATGATCATCTATTATCTTTTTACGTTGTCCCTATTCCTTAAGGGAATGAATCAGAAGATGTCTCCCTGCCTTAGTAAGTTGTTTTTGTAAATAAAACATCTCTGGATCTAAATAAAGGACAGTTCTAAAAAATTCTGATGAGGTCTAAAAAATATGTTAAAATATCATGATTTTCAGCGTCACCCCGCTCAACTATATATCTATGAAAAAACAAAACAAACTAAATTATTAAGAAGAGCCGTGGGAAATGCTTGTAAACCCGCCGGGATGCTGAACAGGTCTGCTGGCAGTGGGTAAATGCATGCATGACGCCAAGACAACTTCGCCGGGGTACTGAACAAGCCCGCTGGCAGCGAAGCAATGTCGGGTATATGAAAATTTGTAAACAAGAAACCTCTTAATGTCCTTTATTCTGATCTAGAACTTCTTGGCAGGATACAGATGTCAGAGTGGGTTAAATGGCAACCCCGTCGAGGCTATGGACGCTTGCTGGCAGTAGTGGCTCTGTCAACAGTATTGGAGATTTTATCTTTAATGTCGTGACTCGCTGGTCTTAAGACTGTTATCTGTTTTCATCTTTTAAAACACTACTGGAATAGTTGGTTAATGATGATGTTTATACAATTTTCTGGTTGTTATTTTTGAGTTGGAATTATCTTTGCTGTTCTAATCTGAATTTGTCCTTTTGGTAGAGATAACTGCTTCTACCAGTGTGTCTCCATTGTTGGCAGCCAATTCACATTTTCCACTGACTAATAAGATGCCTACACCAATGTTTTGCAAACATCATTTTTTCGTTGCAATTTTCAAATAAACGACACTTTTATTTTTGCGGCATTTGCACATTTACCTTCGTTTTTGTTTTCATGACTGTAAGCATGAAAACTTGGTCTTTCGTAGTCGCATTAAAATCATTATTGAATTGTCGTTATCCTCCTTGTCGATATGCCTATTGCGCTTACATTTTAATTATCATTATATAGTTGGCAAGACCTTTTGATTTGCACTCATTTGACATTCTTTGATTGATCATGTAGTTTCATTTCATGAGTGATTAAGTTTGTGATTCATTGGCGATTGGATTTATTTGTTCTTTGATTTGATCTAGTTAACCATTGGTTTCATAAAATATATAGGTGTTATGGTTAAACCCTTGATATATTTCATTTGATATGACACCTAGTTCCAAAATGCATTGGCACATTGGTCCAACAAAACATTGGTATTGGTTTTGATTTGTATGTTGGGTGTTTAAAACTATGGTATAACCATTTCTTGCGCAAATGATTTATACACTTACCATTGATTTCATTGGTCGGGCAAGTGACATAATTGTAAAAACTATACAATAGTGGGTTGAACAGCTATAAGCGTCGGAGGTTGTACCATTAGCAATGACTATTATGCATGGCAGAAATAGCTCCACCACCTTCGCACGATGTCATTAATGCCTATCCCTTATCCCTGTTTCACCTCTGTTAGTTAGGGTAACCCTTCATGCACTCTGCTCTTGTGTATGCTATGATCCAAACCCTGAACTTACCGTGTGCTCGACTCCATGGCACCGGTGGTGCGAATCGAGCCAAACAGTAGCCAAGCCTTGCTACTGTTCGACAATGCACGGAAAGACTTAGAGGATAGCGGTTGGCTCACCTTTGTACAACAATTCAAGGGTTTTAATCTATTGGTTGCACAACAGTTCGCCCTGACTTTTGATGGCTGTAGAGCCAAGGTGGGTGACATTCAGTTGGAAATTAGTGAAGAGTTCATTAGCTCTGCCACCGGGTTACTGTCCATGGGCCAGCGTTGGTTTAAAAATTCGAAAGTGGAAGAGGTGCCTTGGCCACTTCTATTCGTCTTATGAAAGGTCACATCTTGTGACAGAGGTATGCCCATTTCCAAGCTTAAACCACGATGGCATGATCTTTTGATGGTGGTCAAACAATTCGTGACCTGTGAGGGTTGATATGGACTCATTTTTCTCTACCACCTGCATTTGTTAATGAATTTTATAGGGTATCCATTGAATATGCCTTTCTACTTCCAATGTAGCCTTTATAAAATGTCAAAAAGGTTTAAAAGAGAGAAGGATGATAGTAGCCTGTTCCACCATGGCCTAATCAGGCTCATCATTGTTCATCACTTAAATCTCCACGGTGATAGCTGGCAAGCTTTTATCTCTCGAAATGGTTTTGATGATACAGACCCTGTCCAGATTGACAAGCCTGTGATTAATGAAGCTAAGGTCGGGCCACCCGTTCCCTTCCATGTCCTACTACCCTCTCCTAAACCCTCGGTCGACCCTGATATTGACTTACCCGACGTTATAACTGAGAAGGATGAGGCTATAAAAAAGCCTGTGAGCAAAAAGGTTAGAGGTAACCCTACTGTTGATGCCAAAGGTAAAAAGAACGCTCAGCTTATTTCGAGAATGGCTAGGAATAAGCCTAAACCTAGTGTTGAGTAGAAGCCCATAGCCCTTAGTGAGGATTTAGACTCTGACATAGAACACTTCCTAGCTAGTGAGTACCCTTACTCATAGGGTCTGTGCTCCAAACCACCCTATGACTTCGTTTCCAATCTTCCCCCTTACCTAAGGAACAATCCCAGTTACCCAGGGATCAAGCTACCTAACGAAACCCTCGGCAATATAACCAAACCCTCACCTGCATCTTCGAAGCCCGGACAGTCATCATGTGACCAATGTGATGTGTGGTTGGAACGATACTATTTAGACGTTCCTTTACTTCAATCGAAGATCCAATCATTGGAAAACCAAGTTGCAGTGTTGACCAGCCAAAGGGACAAGCTTCGAGCAAACGATAAGAAGCAGAAAACTACTGGTTCCATCGTTTTTCAGAATGTGGAATCAGCTACAGCCGTTGTCAATTCCAAAATGTCATGATCAAATTGTCTTCTCGTCATCCAGGTATGAATTTCGATATCATTTTCGTTTGTGAATTTCTCGAATTAATATAATGATGTGAGTTTGGTTTTCGAATAGCTCTGTCTATCCTTTGAAATGGCTTTGTCATAATGTTGTTCATCCTGTACATTGTTGTCGCTTTGCTAAAAATAAATGAAGTTTCGATTTGGATACATGATTTGCTCATTCCCAGTTTAGTCATTGATAGGTTTCTATCAGATTTGATTTGCTTTCAATTGGATTTGTTTTGTATCTAATCCGAGCAAGAGGTTTTCATGCTAAATTTAGAATACGATCATGTTTTGATTTGATTTCATTATGGTTATTTTGTATGCTATGATTGTCGAACGATTTCGTGAGTTTGGTTGTTACGATCTTTTAATATGCTGTGTCATATAATTTTTTAAATTAGGAATGCAACTCTGATCGATTCCGATTCGGAAAGAACGACTCTGTTTTTCATGAAAACAATATTCTCATTTAAGCCATTGCAAATGATATCTATGCCCAAATCATGGAACGGTTTTGATTCACGACGATTATGTCAAACCTCGATTATTCGATTTGCTCTTGTCTTGATTGGATTGCTATGTATCTTCAGTTAATACGATGATTTTTATGAGTTGGATTCGTATCATAGATGCTGCTCTGTTCGATTTTAGTTTGTAAAATGAATTGATCGACATTTGTTATCTCTGTCAAATCTGGTTATAATTCGTTTTGAAATGAATGGTTTCGTTCAATGTCAATCGAGTTTGTTTTCCCCAAATAGCAATAACAAACGATTGAACTAATCCTACAGATCCTGTTGATTGATCTCATTATGATTTCGTTTGTGAACATTTACGCGCCAGTTTTGATTTAATTCACTCATGGCATGGATCGTTTGTTATGTCAATACAGTTAGGACGATTTGAAAATGATCTTGTTTGGATTCGATCGTGTCTCCTGTGGATGAGGCAGCATAACAATTGCCTATGATTTGTTTTAATTTTATCGATTTCAATTTGATATGAAACGATTTCATTACTGTTCGATATGATTTTGTTCACCCGACTTTGTGGCAACAAACGAAACAGAGTATATGCATCTCTGTAGTCATTTGATTTTAGTTTAGTTTTGATCTCGAATTAGTATAACAATCTCAATTTGAATGATTCGCTTGTCTTTCAAAGAGAAATTAGATGCTTGTTAATAGTTTGAATTTAATTCTTTAAAGATTTGAATTGATTTTAATGCTGATTCTGTGTCTGATTTAGACCAGCTACAGAATCGCAAGATTCTGTAGCTAGTCTATAGAATTAGATTTTTATCATTTTTATCAATAAAATACCCTTCTAACTTGTCCATTTTTAACCCTTTTCAGGTACATCCGAATTGCATTGGGCATGCTGGACAGTCTAGGAGATATTTGTGTGTTTTAGTTTTATTTTAGGTTCCTAGTTTAGTCAGACTTGGGATATCCTCCCAGATTTTATGTAAACAGTTTTGATAACTTCCACAGGGATGTTTTACCCTGTGGAAGGTCTTTAAATACTTATTATTTTTTGTAATAAGGGGCATCCTCACTTGTGGGAGAACCAGGCTATGGATTTCTAATACAAACCGAGACAAGAATTGATGTTTTGCTACAGCTTTCGCTTTCATAATATCAATCTTTTGTTTCAAGTTTATGCATGTCGTTTGCAGTTGATTATAGACTACTTTAGCTATCATAGTCTATTGCAGAATGATATGATTTAATTAATGTGCTATCCATATCTGATTTCTTTCAATACTTAAAAAATACAGCAATTATTTTGTTTCAGTTAATGAATCACAGATTTCTCTTCTTCATTAATTGAAGCGTTTTGTATAGATCTTTGCATACAGGTTTATCTAATTGTGGAGATTTATAAATCATAAGATTGTTGTAAATTTTTTATGTATTGTTTGTCTTGTAATTACATTGAAGAGCACAACAGTTTCCGTTTACAAGAAGCTAGTGGATAATTCGGTGCAGGTTTCCTCCCTCCGATCAACTGAGATAATCATCACATACAGGACAAATCTGGAGCGTTTCTCCAGGTCAGT
>JASDQU010737929.1:204716-215951 GCA_032191745.1 Picea mariana
TATTTTCATATCTTTATTCATTACAGGTACATAGTTATGATTATTTCAAGTTAGGGTTGTTGACTAATCCCAAACTAGTCATGTGAGACTAAATAAAAGTTTGATGAAAATGCTAGTCTCTTGTTGTGAAAGTAAGGAAGGTTTGTAGGTATGTAATCATATACACCAAGTCTCTTATAGAGTTACAAATCATATTTGGATGATGAAATTGATGAGGGCTTCTGGTTAAGGTACATGTCGGGTACATGGTTGAGACAAGTAGTTGATGAGTTGACACATACATGAGGTGTATAGTTGATGATGTTGGTACATATTGATGAGTCATAGTTGATGAGTAGTTGAAACATGATTGGTACATCCTTGGTACATGGTTGGATGCACTTGTTTATGGTACATGTTGATTATAGGTTGTTTGGTACAGGTTGGTGCATGGTTGATGCACTTCTTTATGGTACAGGTTGATTACAGGTTGAGGTATAGGTTGATGCATGGTTGATGCATGGTTCAGGTTTATTGGTACAGGTTTACAATGATATATCTCACAATGATAGTGTGAAAGTGGTTCCATCATTCTACTTCTACTTTAGGGTGGTTGGATGGGGCAAGGATAGGTGGTTGTAGCCGGAGAACATAGGGGGTTGTAGCCTCCCTCTGGTTGTAGCCAGAGAATAGGGGAGTTGGAGCTTCCCTCAGGTTGTATCATGAAAAACAAGGGGCTTGGAGCCTCCTTCTAGTTGCAGCTGGAAAACAAAGGAAGTTGGTGCTTCCAATGAATGCAATTCTTCAAGACATATAAGAAAAAGCATTTCGTGGTTTTCTCCCGCTTTGGGTTTCCACGAAAAACACTAGTGTACTGTGTATGTGTATGATTGTTCATTTCTTCATTGATTATTTACTTTGTAGTTATTGGATGATAATGCTACATTGATATAACACTTGGATTATATGGTTAAAAAGGATTAAATTGCTCTATTACTGATTCATCCCCCCTTCTCAGTAATCCAACACTTGGGTCATTAAAAGCAAAGGGCATAAAAGAGGGAAATATGATGGGAGTGTAATGAGAATAAAGTGGTAAGTGTGATTGGGAATGGGGTGATGATCTCTCAAGGGGCCCCCAGTTGCAACCCTTCCCCAAAACGTGACCACTTACTAGGAAATCTAGACACTCGCCAAGGTGAAACAAGGTCAAAATCATAATGTAAAAGCATGCGTTCTATAATCAAAAGTAACTCAAATACAACATGTTTAAATTCCTCAAATATTAGGGTGATTACCTACCACAATACCTCACTTGTACCACATGGAGAAAGACCCATCTACCTTTCAGAAGCTAGCTGGTGTGGTGGATGTGCTGACAATGGATCCAAACTGCTATGATAGAGTGGGCCTCTATGTGTGCAAGTGGACACTGCTAGTCATGTTTTCTCTCGACGCTCCATATCTACAACCTGAGGGCCTCAAGACATCATCTCTTTAGTTATCCCACAAAATGGGGATAACAGGTTCTTTGAAGGACTTTAAGGAGGTCACTTTCCACACTTCATGGAGGATGACCCACTTCTTAGGAGGATGTTGGGATTCTTATGAGGATATCACACGCTATAGAGATGACATAACACTTTGGGGAGGATGTGGCACCTTTTTGAGGGTATGTTGCACCTTTTGGAGATGACTTTACACTTGGATGATGAAACATTGTTCCCTTTGGACATAATGTTTCAATTTGAGAGCCCCTACACATAACTTTTGACATTATTTTAGAAAGTTATCCACTTTTGGAGACCACACATGCCACATGTGTGACTTTAGACATGCATTTATGGAGTACGTCTTACCTTTTGAGAATTTTACATAATATTGGGAGCATCATTGGGGGTATTTTGACTCATCCACTCTTATACCATGGATATTTTATGTATTATGACCTTGTCTCTAGGGCTTGTAAAGATATAAATCCTTTTTTATATTTTGTCAAGGTTTTAAGCTAGGAAAATATTGTTATTTTAATGAGAATGGTGATAGATCTCTCATATAAATAGAGAATCATTTCTAATTTATAACTCATTTCTAGAACTCATGGACAACAATTACTTGTCTACTTTAACTTCTCTATTCTATTGATGTGTTTTCTTAACACCCGCCAACTAGGTGATTGGAGTGCATATTTGAACCTATGCCCTTTTCAAATGGAGACCAATTTTTTTTCAAATTTGGAAAGTGCCAAATACCCTTCACATATTGATCATAAAGACCCAACAAGTTTTAAGAATTCAGAACTAGTTTCAGTATTGCAGTTCTTTTTCCTGAAAGGCCAACATGGATGGTTTCTTTTTGAAACAAAAAGAGGAGAAAAGAAAAAGATACTAAAAGAATTAAATTGCTTATGTCCATCTTCTCACTTAATATCCTTATGCGTCAGCTTCGTCCAACATTTTAGAATATAAAAAACAAAGGTCATATGTCCAAGATATTCCAATTTCTCCCACATTCTACTACCCCATACTTAACCATTTTCCTTATTCTCCACTCTCCATACTTAGTCATTTTCCTCATTTTGCTTCCTTTTTACTCTCCATATTTCCTCATTTTCCTCTCTCTACTCTCTACATTTCCATACTTAGTTGTTTTCACTACTATCCATACTCTCCATATTCTCCATACTCCATACTCTCCATACTTAGTCATTTTCACTACCACACATACTTTATACTACTACCCATAGTCCATACTTAGTCATTTTTTATGAATGCAGATGTGGGAGTCCTTCCTTCATCTCAACCTTCCATCCCCACCCCACAACCCGCATTTCCACAATCCTCAATTTGCACGTTCATTTTCACATAACCCAAATTGCACCCTCATGACTTAGTCATTTTTACTGAGTCATACACTTAGTTTATTTTCGACTTTTAAATGCGGATGTGGGATTCCATATTATGATTTTTTTACAACACCTAACCTCTCAATTTGCATTCCCACAACATTCTCAACACTTAGTCATTTTATCGACTTTCACTAAGTTTTACACTTAGTTTATTTCTTGATTCCATGATTTTTCCATATCCCCCAACCCCACAACCCTGTAACAAGTCCAACCCGTAACCTTGTAAGTCCACTTACTAAGTTTTATTGACCCACATTTCCTTACTTCCGCATTGCCCTATTTCTATGTAATCCTATTTTCTGATATTAATATTTCATGGAATTATTCATTATATCCCCAAGTTTCATCCCCCTCCCCTCTCATATCACATTGGGACACGTGAAGTGGACCTATCACATTGGAACATGTGGCAATGAGGTGGACCTATCACATTGGGACATGTGCTAGTGAGGTGGACCTATCACATTGGGACATGTGGCAATGAGGTGGACCTACCCCCGAGTGACACTTGGATTGTATGGGTTGGATAGAGATGACTCGATAATGACTTGGCATGATGACTGGATGATGAGGTGGCAACCAAAAGTTATAGTGTGCACAAGCTATGAAGGGTTCCATGGCTCTCTCTACTTCACACTCAAATAATATGGGATTCCATTGTCCTTTCAAACATATATGATAACTATTCCACCATGCATATGGGATAAATTGGGTGAATTTATAAATCAAGGGCTCAAAATTCACGTGGTTAGATCAATGACTGCAGAATGCATATCTTCTGGAGGCGATAAATTTTGATCCCAATGTCTAGATTGTGAAAATGAGAGCTCATTGGAAATATAGATACATGTTGAACACTTTGGAATTGGTTTCAATTGGATGGAATCATAACTATCATTCCTGGAAAATTAAATTACAGTTGGGACTATTTTCTAGCTTGATAGCTAATTAGTTTTGGAAAATTGTTTATTAAAAGAAATTTTTGAGATTCTAAAAGTGGGTCCCAGTTGATGGCATGGATATCTAAGTTACATTTGCAAAGGGGAAAATAAAACCCTAACTGAAAATTAGTTCTAGGAAGATGAAGATAATATTGTAACAGAGGAAAAGAAGCATATTCTTTGGCAATCAAGAGTTTTTGCAACTTTGGAGAGTTCACAAGAAGCAAGTTTTTCCTTTCCAAGATTTTGTGAATTAGCCTGTTTAGAATTCTTCCTCATCTTTATATCTTCTCCATTCTTTCCATCGAGTTTTCCATGTTTGTTTGGAAACAAGAAGATCTGAGTCTGATCAACTCTTTCCTAAATTCTTCTAGTCACTTCTCATGATATTTCAGGTCTAGAGGAGAAAAATCCTTGCTTGTAAAAAATAAAATGCAATTTAATTCAGTTTATCTAATTGTCATTGAGATGTTGTTGAGGTTGTTTTAGACATTGTTAAACTTGTTACATTTGGGATATTATTACTAATTTTTCCCTCGAATAAATACTCAAGTGTTATGTTATTTTTGTGAATCTGTGTGGTGATGTATCAATGGATTCTTGAGGATAAGATGCTTTACAAACTCATTTAGATATTAATGCAGAAGTCCTATAGATTTCTTCGATTACCTATCCATTTTACTTTTCTTTCATATTATAAATTCATAGCTAATTTTGGATTCACATTATTTTTAGAGGAAGGTCAAATATCTATTGAAAGAAGACTCCAAACCCTGTAGATACAAATCTCTACAGACATATGTATTTCTTCTTTTTGAATGATATGATGTGCTTGATAAGTACATTTGTATAAAAGAGTGTGTGCATCTGCATATAAGAGCTTGTACATTTGTATATAGGATTTCTATGGAATATTTTTCAGGTTTTTTTATTGCGTGCATCTAAAATCATAAGAAGAATCTTCCATATACTAAGAAATAGGAGTACCATATCTATACAAATATAGGATGATTTATCCTCATGATATTGTCTTAAATACCTTGAAACAATCTTTTAGCTAAACATTTTTGGCGACCATACTAGGTGTTAATCCTGATATTGTTTGTTGCTCAACAAACAATGTCAAATCATCTCAAAGTAAATGATATTTGATTCAATAATTCTCTTCTACCTTAAAAATAAGTATGAGATTTCAATAACTTTATAGCTAGAAATACAGATGCCATATCTCGTTCTTTAAGACTTTTTATAAATTATTAGAGGTTGAGAAGAGCAATTCAGATAAACAAAATTGAAATACAAAGTAAGGCATCCAATTAAGATAAATCTTACTTTAATTTCAATAGTAGAAATAACAATGTATGTGTCTATGTTATGAATTTCACTAAATAGATGATAAACAAATCATACAGATATAGGTCTTATCTTGCTCGCAACAAGACCGATGAAAGTATATACCTGAGTAAATGTTTAATAGATAGACTGCAATAGAAGTTTTACTAAATTGCATCCATTCAAAACTCAAACAACATAATTTGAAGAAAGTGAATTATGGGAACATATGTAACATCACATAAGGAGAACACGACTTAAATAAACAAGAACCAAAATCTCATATATCTCTGCAAAACGTGAAGTTCTTTATTGAAAATATCCTGCTACATTAAGGCTTGAAGGGTCCTTTCTATCATTCTACAAAATTATTTTATAGAAACATGATCATAACCAAAATTAGTTATCTCCTCCTAATCTTAAGTTAACATTACAAAAATATATACACAATATCTCAAAATTCTAGGAATAGACTCTTCAAAATCTCTAAATTCTCTCAAAGTGGTTGGCTAGTTCATTGAAGTCGCTTCAATCGTTCCCACTCCTGACTTGATGGATATTTATAAGAAATTATATTTTTGTACGAAATATCTACCTCAGTATATCTTTCATATGTAGGAGGAGAGTCAAATAAATTCCTGAGATGCTACAAAAGAAATAAATCTTCATCCAATAAGTTGACAATTGGTTGCCCTTTCAAAACTCTTGTTGTTCCTTTAAATTTGTTGACATTTTCTCTTAATTTTACTAACAATGGTTGATATTCTGGAATAGGGAGTAAACCCTTTTTACCATAAATTTATGGTAAACCCATTTCCACTGTTCTTTTATAATGGTTATTAAACCATTCTATATTCTTTTGAAGATGGGTTAATTTATTCCAGACCTATTGAATAAGATTTCTTTTTTTAAAAATCCTTTCTACCTCCATGATTATATTTGTTCTGTCTTTAAAACTAGATTGATTCAATTCCTCTTTTGTCTTGGAATTGAACACTTTAATTATTTGATTAGCCAGTGGAGGTTTATTTCCCAATTCTTGTAAAACAACTTCTACATCTTTGTCAACCTTTCTCACCAAACTAGCCTCTTCTTCCATGATCATGAAAGACCTCCACATTCTATTTATTTGTTCAATAATTTTATCCCAAATAATGTGTGTAACTCCCATTTGATATGAACTCCCTAAAATCTTGTCTTTCAACATATCAAATTGTTCTTCCAATTTGGCTTTTGCTCCATGTAATTTCTTAAGTTGTCTTTCTTTCTCTCCCACATGCTCCTTTAGAAGTTTGATTTCAGTTTCATGAGTAGAGGATTCTCTTTTTTATTTTTTTTAGCTCAATTTATTTTATATCTAAATCAAGTAAAGTCTTATCCAATTCTTCTGAGCTGTTTGTTGATGAAGCAATTGTAGAGGAAGATGAAATTCCTTGTTTCGAAACTTCTATCTGCTGTTGTAAAAACTTGACTTGTTCATTTAGATGAGCTATAACATTCAAAAGTTGTTCCTTCTCCTTTTGGATAGCCATTATTTCAGGGGTCTGGACATGATCTTGATCAGTCATTTTAAGTTGTCTTTTCAAAATAATTATTTCATTGTCCTTAGAAGTTATCAACTCATGTATTCGTTCCTCATCAATAACATTATCTCTTATTCCTAAGAGTTTCTTTTCCAAATATTCTATCCTCATCTGTCTGACCTTAGAAGCTATTTGCTCTTGCTTCAATTGCTCTTTCAGCTGATTTTTTTTTTTCAATTATTCATACTGAGAATAGTCCTGATAATGTCTCTATTGACCATCTCTCTTGTCTGTTTGTGTAGATCCATCTTGTCAAATAAGGGGACCTGGTCAAGATTAAAAGAAAAATTTGCTAACTTATAGTTACTATTATCTTGAACACTTGTACCTGTTGGTTCCAAAACAAATAGATTCAATCTCCCTTTCTCAAGGTATGTTGTAGACAACAACCTTGTTTTTGATGAATCATGATCTAACTTTTGTAGTAAAATTTTCTTTACCTGTGCATTATTGTCTTTCATACTATCATATTTTGAGAATATGCTTCGGGATTTCATTTTTGAAGTCCCTTCTTCTGTTAGATTCAAAAACACCGAGGGAAGAAGATCCATCGAGTAAATGGGTTCCTTTTGGATTTCTTCACCTATTATTATTTCAGATTGAACCTCTTCTTCTAAATTTTCCACTGAAAAATATTCAATTCTCAACCTCTTGCTTGATAACCCTACCACTGTTTCTGAAATATTCTAGAATTATTGATTAAAATTTCTCTTTAATACCTTCTCATATTTTTGAGGAGTATCAATATCCTCAGCTTGGGATGATAGGGACCTATTCTGAACTTCCAACCAACTATCAAGATTCTTGAGGTGTTCCAGATCAGGTCCACTCTAGTGTTCATATCCTGTTATCTCAAACTCTAGACTTCTGGCATTAATAACCCCCAAAGGATCATATTTCCTGGATTCTCCTTTTTCAAAATGTAAATATAATAAAATCTTCTCCACAACCTCCAATGTTGTCCTATTATACACAATGAAAGGACCAATTTCCCTCTCGGGCTTAAAGTTAGTCCTTTTCTTTCTTAACACAAAATGAATATTATTAGAATTTAAACTCTGTGTAATAAATTCAAGAGAAAAAATTCTCAAGGTGAATTTTGTTTTCTCCATAACCTCTAGTTTTAGTATCATCTTCAAAAATAAACCAATCTCCAAGGTTAGTTTCAGAAGAATCATGCAAGATAGCCTTTATTTCTGGAAAAATCCTTGGAGGAAGATCTTCATGAAACAGACTGTATGAAATGGATATGAAAGTATTAACATAGTTGATAAAACCTACATTATGAGGTTTCTTTCTTACTAAGGATGTCCAATGGATCACTGATAAAGGCTATCCAAATTTGCCTTCAACTTCTAAATTTAAACCTTGAAAATGATTCACTCTATAAAAAAGGAATAGATAAACCAAGTATGATTGAAATTGACAAGCTCTGTTCATTTATGTCAAACAATCTCTCCAAGGGGACTAGTCCTTTTGGAATATGGTTATTGTGCAACTGAACAATATGATGGTCAACAATTTTATTCAGAAAAATATCAGCATGAGGCCTTTTTTAATAATCATGATCTTGATCAATATGTAAGGCAGAAAACTCATCCACAATTTCAAGAAATATTTTTATCTCAAGATCATCCTCAAAGACCTTCCAATGTTTGACATTGTCAGTTATAGAGGGTCTATACTTCACTTCCACATCATATTTAAGTTTATGGGGCAAAGGAACTATGAAATTACTTGTTGAGACAACCAAGGAATCTTCCATAGTGTTCTCCTCTCTTGGAACAAAAGAGATATTAAAAGATAAGAAGAAACTATCAACAAGATCCCAAACTTCATTTCTGTAAGTCCTTAACCTGGGGTGTTTAGCTTGATACATATTTTTGATTTGATGAAAAATCAATTCATCATCTCCAAAAACTGTTAGCCCTTCAATCTTCAATCTTCATCTTCGCTGGCTTCTTCAAAACTACTTGGCTCAATTGCAGACAATAGTGCTAGATGTTGTTGTTCTGGTGGACAGATTCTTCTTTTGGTTTCAACTCCTACATCTTTATTTCCAATAATATGATCTGATGGATGATTCTTCTGCACTCGTCTGCTCGGTATATTTGGAGTTACTTGAATATCCTATTGTTCTTTCTCTACTTCTGGCCGCTCTTATTCTTCATATGATTCTTCATCTACTTTTGCTTCTTTCAAATCTTCTTCACGATCTTGTTCCACTGAATCTTTGCTACTTTCTTTCATATTTCGACCATTTGTCTCATCAACCATCACATTGATGCTTTCCACTATTCCATTGGTTCTTATATTGAACCATTTGTATGATTTCCTTTTTCTTGAGTAACCAACCAACGCCTTTATCGACTTGAGAATAAAATTTTCCAATTCTTCCATCCTCTCTTTTGATGTAACATTTTCCTAAGCAACATCTTTCCTTTCCTATTTCATTTAGAACATATATGTTTCTTGGAGTCCTTACAATTGTAGCTACAAACTTTCCTGATTCCACTTTCTTTATCTCACACTTCTTTGAATAAAACACAAGTCTTTGTCCTTGATCACACATTTGAATTACACTTAGCAGATTGTGTTTCATGTCTTTGACCAGTAAAACATTTTCTGCCATGGCATCCTTACTTTCGAGCTTGATTGTTCCCTTTCCAATAATTATGGATGATTTTTCATTCCCAAATGAGACCGCTCCATCTCTTTCCTTCTTCAATGTCAGAAATATGTCTTTATCACCTTTCATATGCTTTGATCATCCACTATCAACATACCATCCATGTTTCTTTTATTGAGCTTGTAGAGCAAGATTGCATTCTTCATTGTTGAATTTATCCTACTTTCCTATCCATATCCTTTGTGGTTCTTGCTTATGATTGTTGATATTCTGCTTTGGTTACCTTGGAGGAATAATCAGTCTAAAATCTCTAGCTATATGTCCAAAGTTGTTGCACTTGTATCATTCTACCTCATCACTTAATGATCCAAATCTGGTGTAGCTTCTACTTTGTGCTTCATGAGATCTTCTTGGATAAATATTTATTGTATAGTCCTCATTGTTGCTTATGTTCTTCTTATTAGATCTACAATCCACAACTTTGTGTCCAAAATTATAACATGAATAACACGAACCAAGAAAAATAGTTTGATACCTAGGAGTAGAAGATCTTCTGAATGGTTCCATTCTTCTGAATCCTTCTTCTTCTTGAGGTATTTCTATAGATGGTTGCTGCTGATACTGATTTATGAATCCTCTAGGCGGTGCATTGTCTTTGTAATCGTCCTCTTGATTTTTCCCGTCTTCTTCTTTTGAGGGACCTATGACGACTTATGCATAGATTCTTGCTCTGTCATTTTGGATATTGAACCTTTCTCTTTCTGTGTTTGATTGTATCCTAATACAGATCTGTCATAGTAGGGTATTTGAATGTTAATTCTATTATCTAGTATCCTTGCATTGTTTTGTTGCATGTCCTTCTTATAAAGATATTTTCTTAGAGTGACTATCTCTACTTCTATCTTTTCAATGATCTTGTCCTTTTCATTTAACTGTCCTTTGAGTGCTTCTTTAATCCTCTTATCTTCTTCTACCTGGAGTTTTAGCTTCGTGATTATTTGCTCAACTTCTTTGGAATTATGAGATTATTCTTTCTTTGTTAGTTCTTCCTGGAGTGACTTTTTTTTCTTCTTTTCTCTTTTAATAAATTCTATGGCACTCAACAATTCTTCTCTGCAATTGAATTTTGCCTCTTCATATTCTTCTTTGGATAATTCTTCATTCGAGTCTTCTATTTCCATGAATAGTACCCTTTCTGTATCACTATCACTGACTTCATCTTTGTCTGATGAAGAATTGTTTTCCTTGGTGCAAAGGATTTTCTTGAAAAACTTCTTTTTGTTTCTTCTACCCTTTTGAATTTTCCTTTTAGGGTCATATTCTTCTTCATTTCTTTTCTTTTTCTTATAAAGACATTTATTAGAAAAATGACCAACACCACTACAATTAAAACAAATCAATGGAAGCTTACCCTTTTATTTGTCGGTTCCCTTTTTCAACCTTCTGACGAAGTTATCCACCTCTTCATCTTCCTCTGAATCATTGTTGCAGCTACAATGTGAGTTTGTATTTTGTTTGTATTTCTTCTTTTTCTTCTTGGATGCCTTAAATGTTGCTTCCTTCGTGACTGGATTTTCGTTCTCTATCATCATCTCATAAGCTATGAGTATCCCATGCAACTCATCCATGGTTATTGTATCTAGGTCCACTCTTTCTTCTAGAGCTGAAACTTTTGAATCAAACCTCACTGGTAGAGATCTTAATGCCTTTTTCACAATGACTTGTTCCTTTATCTCATCTCCCAAGCCTTTGATACTGTTTACTATTTCGTCGACTCGTAGAAAGTAGGCTGCTATGTTTTCATATTCATTCATATTCAATTGTTCAAACTTGACTCTGAAAATATGAAGTTTGGATTCCTTT